>JADRCC010385486.1:0-12237 GCA_019843855.1 Hylomyscus alleni
GGGGGGGGGCAGACTGGGATGGGAGCAACAAATGGGCTGTAAAAAAATAAAATAAACAGAGCTTGAACTAGAAGATTAAATTGGTTACAGTAGTCACAGTCAATGGGTCCATTTCTTCCCCATTTTGTTGGCTTACTGCCTTATACCTACTGCCTTCTCCTCTGTCCTTATAAAGTCTTCCCAGAACCTTAACTGTACACAGATTTCATTTTCTAACTCAAAACTTCTATGAGTAGAAATAGTATCAAGACACATTCAGTGACTAGGTTCTCCTGAGGGCTGATGAAATGGCACAGCAGTCTATACTGGTCTTATAGAAGACAGGAATTTGATCCCCAGAACCCACATCAGGTAGCTAGCTCACAGTCACTTTGTAACTCCAGCTCCAGGGGATCTGAGCTCTTCTCGACTCTGTGGATACCTGCACTTTATGTGCACACGCTCCCCGCCCCCACCAAAGAACTGAAAATAAAATCTTTAACTTAAAAAATGAATACTGCTGCCAGGCAGTGGTGGCACATGCCTTTTAATTCTGGCACTTGGGAGGCAGAGGCAGGCGGATTTCTGAGTTTGAGGCCAGCCTGGTCTACAGAGTAAGTTCCAGAACAGTCAAGGCTATACAGAGAAACCCTGTCTCAAAAAACAAAAACAAACAAACAAAAAGACTACTGCTATGAAGCAACTGAGTTCTATTTGACTTATTTTCCCCTCAGAACTGCAAACTTGAGGAAAGAGATCATAATTCTACTGATTCTCTTCGCAGGACAGCTCTGGGATCCTCTAGGGAGACTTCAGAGACTAATCATCTGCTTTCCCAGATGTTACAAATGTGAGTGGCCAAGAAAAGATGAAGCATTTTGAGTTTTCAAAGGCAATTTTACTATTGAGTAGCAAAATTAAAAAAATAGGTTGAAAATTTCCATTAAAAGAAGCAGCTTATAAGAAAGATATTTAAAAATATTTACAAGAAAATGTTAACTAGAGAAATAAGCAAAAATAATAAGTACCATACAACCAACTGAGATGTAATTTGCTAATATATTTACATTGATCCATAAGACACTGTTCGTATTTTAATCATTTTCAACCTAGTAAGTAGAGTGTAAACCCCCAGAGACATGCGTCTTTACAGAATAGTTTCAGCACATACTTAGAGTTGAGACAACAGCCTGTGCAGGGTGAGGAGGACTCATAAATTTAGTAGAGATTTAAGTAAGATAAGAGGAACAAACTTAAGAACCAAGGCTGCTTCATATAGCTGGTTGAAAAAGAATAAGGTAAGAATACGTGATTAAGATCCCTTCCCATCTAACTACTTCCTAAACAAAGACCTATGATGCTCAATAACGTCTTGTTTCCCTACAAATTAAAAATCTCTACTGATCTAATTATAAAGAAATAAATTATATAGGCTATAGGTTATAAATCCTATAGGCTACTTAAAATGGGAACTCTTTTTAAAGAATATTATTAATCATAATCATTACCAGATTCTTTCCTAATGTGATTAGGGTTTTTAGGTATTTGTATGTCTTTGAAATCCTGAGCCGCAGTATCATTCTAATTATTGGTTTTCTATCACCAAGCAGGATGAGTGGTACACCCAAATGTCTGCTAAATTAGTTAAGTTAGTATTATTTTTATTCTTGACTTTCACTTTTAATTATAAAAACCTACATTTAGATATCAGATACACTGTTGGATATTACATCTGTATGGATAAATTTAAAATAAAGACCAAGTTATATGAATTATCTTTTAAACCCATTAAAAGGTTAATGGCTCCTTAAAACTACATAAGAGTCATAATATCTTTATGTCTACAAAAATAATGGAAAATGTCTACATGTTTAATTAGGTAATTCTTTTTATAAAAGGCAAAGGAATGTAATATCTCAATGCAAGGTGCAAGGTATCATGGATATTTACACATTTTTAGCAATAACCAAGCATTGCCAATGCAAAACTTCCACTGTAAGGGCTAAAGTCTCTATAGTGTAAAGCATTTTTACCAGTCAAATACACCAAAAATAAAAGATTTTTAATATGCCAACATGTTGTCTAATTCACATACTAAACTGCTCTACACAGGGAGACTTCACAATCCAGGAGCCATAGCCATGCTGCTGCAAGTAGGCCTTCAGTAACGCCTTAGCTTCTTGATAGGGTCCAGACATACACTAGAGAGAGAAAATTGATTGCATCAAATTGGCCTGCAAAGTAAATAACCCCATACTGTTGAACTTTAAATTAAAAAAACAAAATCTAATGAAAAACCTCTGAACTCCTATGCTAATTTAAAACAATTATTTCCAAATATGCCTAAACAGGCAATTTGCTTATTATTTAACATTATAATTAAGATTAAATAAATTCATGACAAAAAATGTAAAGAAACATACAAAAGTATCATCTGTAACAAACTATAGATAACTACCACTGCTATTTTCACGTGTTCTAATTTTTTAATTAACGAACATGTATACCTTCACAAAACTACCTTTATTAAAGTATGGTTAAGTATAAAACTTATCCACTGTGATCTCTGTTAGAGTTATTGGGATGTGCAAACATTACCACGTCCAGGGTAATTTAACTTCACTGCATCTAAATCTTCTATTCTGTCTCCTGAGCCCTGCAGTCAGTCTCTACCTCTATCTTTGGCCCTAACCACAGGCAACTACACATTTTTTTGTTTCTAGATTTAGTTTCCTGGAAGTTTCATATAAGAGATTAATGAGTAAGCACTCTGCTATGTCATGCTAGCATAATATTTTCCAGTTCATGCTATTTCAGGTGCCAGGCTTGCTTTTTCATTGTCAATTAACACCACTGTATGAATCTATCACATCTGTCCATTCACCAGCTGATGAACGTGCATGTTTCCAGTTTTCACTATTAAGAAAATGCTACTATAAACATTAATGTAAGTCTTATGTCTACAAATGCAGTGGTATTGCTGAGTCACATGGTAAGTATGTTTACTTTCGTAGGGCAGGGGGCAGGAGGAAAGCCAAATTGTTTTCTGAAAGTGGTTGTACCATTTTCAGTCTCACTATAATGCACTAGGCCTCATCCATCCAAACCATCAATAGCATCTGGTGTGGTCCATTTGTGGAGTACAGTTGTTCATGAGGTTTAGGGAAAGAGCCTGACTCCATCCAAGTGTGAAGTGAAGCAGCAAGTGCTGATGAAGAAGCTGAAGCAAATTGCCTAGCTCTGGCGCAGAGCACTGCCGATGTGACTACATTCCACATTGCTCAGAGTAAGCAGTTCTAACCTGAAGAAGTTACTAGCTATGACTTAAAGATAAGCCCATGCCTGCCTTAAAGTTTTAAAGAATACCTTGATTGTTTTGTTAAGGGATAATGTACCTACTAGCTATCAACCAAAGCCAGTATTCATTTACTACCCAGAAATCCTTATAGCCATCAAAAGAATCATACTAAATTAATTTTTCTTGTGATTTATGACTGAAACAATTATAAGTCTGGATGAGAACACATCTGTTTATAGTGTGGCCTACTGACAAGGTGTGTAGTTTTATTTTTAGACAAGGACTTTGTATGTAGCTTAGTCTCTCCTCATGTGGTATCTATTCCTGGCTGAGGCCATGAACACTGTTGAAATGACAACAGAGAATTTAGAATATAATTTAAATTTACTTGATGAACAGTGGCAAGGTTTGAAAGAAGTTTTATTTGGTTTAAGATGCTATAAAACATGCTACATAGAAATCTTACATGAAAAAAGGATTAATGAAAAGAAAAAGGATTAATCACTACTGACTTGAGAAGTGTAGCCATTCTAGCACATGAGAAGTGGAAGGATGATTGCTAAGAGTTAGGCTAGCCTGGGCTATATACTGAAGCCCATGTTTCTAAACAGCAGGCATCTATATGAAAGCAAGGCCCTCCACTGACAAAACAACTCATTGTTTTTGAACCAATTTTAGATTTCATTTATTTTTTATTAATTTTTGTTTCAGATTTTATTGATTTCCACTCTGATATATATTATTTATTTCATTTTATTTATGTTTATGCTCCAGCTCTTAACCAGTTTGAGCTGGAAGCTTAAGTGATTTCTAGGATTCTTTTGTAACATAAGCATTTAAAGTAAAAATATTTCCAAGTATATGACAATTTCCTACATTTCATTCTCCTGTTAACTGATATTTTAATGCCACAGTGGCTAGAACCTATCTTTCTGATGTTTATGCTGTTACTTTACAGTTCTGCTTTCACTGAGCTCTGTCTTCATCAGTGCTGAGCTGCTATGCTCTCATCCTCATTCTTCCGTTTCTTTTTATAGTAGGCCTAGCATCCCAGTGGTTACCTTGTACCTACATAACTTGAGACAAATGATATACAGACACTGTACTCAAACATGAGACCCATAGGGCTTCTATCTTCTTCTGGCAAACTTGCATGTGGAAGTGGGTATATTTAATATTGCACCTATATCTTAAGTATCCTTTAGCGTTCATTCACTGCCTGGTTTTCTTGAGCTCATCTTCTACATGACTCTAGTTTTCCCATCAGCCAGAGAACAAAGACAATTTCAAATTGATTTCAGTCTTTTCATTTACCCAATCATCTTGGTAAACATATTTACCACTTGCTTTCAACAAGGACTCCAACTTGAGCCAGTGGATTTACCAGCTTTTCCTATTCATTTCCTACCAAGTTTGGCACCTTAAGCTGAAAAAAAAAAAAAAAAACCCTACAAATTTGTTATCCTCTGTCTCATATCAAGCCTACTGAGTCTAGCAATAAATCTATAACTTTAAGGGCATCTGAATTCTGGTAATTATACTACCTACAATTCAAACCATTCACACTAGAGAGATGAAGACAAGAGAATGAGAATAGCTCCAGGCAAGAACATAAACTTGTTATTCTTATTTAAAGTCCTAGAAGTTTTTTAAAAAATATAATTCTGATATTTGACATTTCCTACTTTTAATTCATATCCAGAGTTACAAAAGGGTGATTTTGACTAGTTTGTTTATTTTTCATATTGTCTCTTTACATCACTGAAAATAGCAATGATCGAGAGAAGCTTCTACTTGGTTGTATGTGCGTATGTGTACAAAGGCTTATAGCTTCTATAGCTGAATGTGGGGATATGTACACAGGTTTGCAGGTGATACATCTCTAAGTGGGTATGTGTACACAGGACTGTAGTTGATTTAGCTATTTGTGGTATGTGTACATAGGATTGTGATTGATGTAAGTGTATATGGGAATATCTACATAGGCTTGTAGTTGATATGTCTATAAGTGGGAGTATATATACATGCCTGTAGTTAATTTGATTGCTTTACAGCTCAAAAGTGTTGGTTATTCTAGTGCTGGCAAAATTAAGAGACTTTAATATAATACTATATTATTAAAGTCAGGAATATCAAAATACTAATGGTAACATGGCAGTATGTACATGATAAGTCATATCAAAATGAAAGTTTAATGAATAAAATCCAGTATGTACTATGACTTTAGCTCAGTGCTACAGTGCTTGCCTTGAATGTGCAAGCAATCTAATCAGGGCCTGGAATTAAACTTATCTTGAGCAATGTATTATTGAAAGACTTAACATTCTATAGTTAATAATGCCATGCAGGGAAAAACAATTTATTACATTTGTTTCTCTGGAGATAAGAAAAAGGTGTTCAGCAAAGTAAGTACTATAATATGTTATATATAGAGCCGTTTAATAAATGTTTGCTGTCTCTATGTATTTACAACATGACTGTCTTTATACTTTTATGATCACCTTACCTTAGCTGCGTGGTATGTCCGAGCTTCAAGTAAATCATCTGTTTTAGCTTCCTTGGCAAGCAGATTAAATCGACTTAACATTGCAGCCTTACAAAGCCGACTTGCCATTGATAAACCACTTTTAAATGGAGAACTAAAGTTGAAAGGAATGAAACACACAGTAATCATAGTTAATGACTTATCCTGGCAATTGTGAGGATTAAATAAGAGTCCGCAAATATTTATGAGTTCCAGTTAGGCAGAAGAATAGATGTAGGGAAGCTTTATTTTGGATAAGAACTATACTGAGTATTTAATTGCTGTCAGAAGCTAAGATAACTTGTTACTCTACTATATCAAAAGTTAAAACTGAATGTTTGTATTTGAGTAATTTTTATCTGAAGTAAAACTAAACTATGGTAATACAAACTGAAGCAGTGATTTTCCCATGCTTGACTGAAAGGTGGCAGGGAAGCACCTTCTGGAGTGAGGACAACCATTGAGTTCTGACTACAGCAACAGTGACATGAAGGACACATGGATCAATTCTGCAACTGTACACTGCATCCTCTGCAAGCAAACTTTAATTGAGAAAACCCTTCTTCATACCCATCCATACAAGTATATGTATGTGTATACACATGTATACATTGTCTATTCTAGTAAATCTTGGTTCCAGATTGCAAACATTTTTACTGTTAACTTTTTCCCCATAATTTATTAGCTGTTCTCACAGATGATTAAAACCGTTAAAACTTTCCATTCCTCTGGTTTCCATGTAGCTTTTCAGAGTCATGCATCCCCCTTGACTTTGTGCTAGCCTTCTAATTACTTATGATGAACAAAGAGAAAATGTGCTGCTTCAGAGCCTAGCCTTCAGGGTAACCCTGCTTTCTCCTCTTCAGACTCCTTCACTTTCTTTTTTTTAATTAGATATTTTCTTTATTTACATTTCAAATGATATCTCCTTTCCCGGTTTTCCTACTGAAAAAAAAAAACAAAAAAAAAAAAAAACCCTGTCTCCTCTCCCAACCCCCTGCTCACCAACCCACCCTCTCCTCCTTCCTGGTCCTGGCATTCCATTACAAAGGGGCACAGAACCTTCACAGGACCAAGGGCTTCTCCTCCCATTGATGATCTATGAGGGCATCCTCTGCTACATATGCAGCTGGAGCCATGGGTCCCTCCATGTGTACTCTTTGGTTGGTGGTTTAGTCCCTTGGAGCTCTGAGGGTACTAGTTAGTTCATATTGTTGTTCATCCTAAGGGGCTGCAAACCCTTCAGCTCCTTGGGTTCTTTCTCTAGCTCCTTCATTGGGGAGCCTGTGTTCAGTTCAATGGATGGATGTGAGCCTCTACTTCTGTATTAGTCGGGTACTGTCAGAGCCTCTCAGGAAACAGCTATATCAGGCTCCTGTCAGCCAGCACTTGCTGGCATCCACAATAGTGTCTGGGTTTGATGACTGAATACGGGAAGGATTCTCAGGTGGAACAGTCTCTGGATTGTCCTTCCTTCAGTCTCTGCGCCACACTTTGTCTCTGCAACTCCTTCCATGGGTATTTTGTTCCCCCTTCTAAAAAGGAAGAAGTATCAACACTGTGGTCTTCCTTCTTCTTGAGTTTCTTGTGGTTTGTGAATTGTATCTTGGGTATTCCGAGCTTCTGGGCTAATATCCACTTATCAGTGAGTGCATACCATGCATGTTCTTTTGTGATTGGGTTACCTCACTCAGGATGATATTCTCCAGATCTATCCATTCCCCTAAGAATTTCATAAATTCATTGTTTTTAATAGCTGAGTAGTACTCCACTGTGTAGATGTACCACATTTTCTGTATCCATTCCTCTGTTGAGGGACATCTGGGTGGTTTCCAGCTTCTGGCTATTATAAATAAGGTTGCTATGAACATGGTGGAGCATTATTACAAGTTGGAGCATCATCTGGGTATATGCCCAGGAGTGGTATAGCTAGGTCCTCAGGTAAGTACTATGTCCAATTTCCTGATGAACTACCAAACTGATTTCCAGAGTGGTTGTACCAGCTTTCAATCCCACCAGCAAAGAAGGAATGTTCCTCTTTTTCCATTACGTCGCCAGCATCTGCTGTCACCTGAGTTTCTGATCTTAGCCATTCAGACTGGTGTGAGGTGGAATCTCAGGGTTGTTTTAATTTGCATTTCCCTGATGACTAAGGATGGTGAACATTTCTTTAGGTGCTTCTCAGCAGCAAGTGAAAGATCTGTATGATAAGAACTTCAAATCTCTGAAAAGATGGACAGATCTCCTGTGTTCATGGATTGGCAGGATTAATATAGTAAAAATGGCCTTCTTGCCAAAAGCAATCTACAAATTCAATGCAATCCCCATCAAAATTCCAACTCAATTCTTCACAGACTTAGAGCAATTTGCAAATTCATCTGGAATAACAAAAATCCTAGGATAGTGAAAACTATTCACAACAATAAAAGAACCTCTGGTGGAATCACCATCCCGGACCTTAAGCTGTACTACAGAGCAATTGTGATAAAATCGTATGACATGTAGATAAAGAAAATAAAAAAAGAAATAAAAGGAATCCTAATCTGGAGGTTAAATGGTCAGGTAAAATCAAAATCAAAACAAAACAAAACAAACAAACAAAACCAGCAACAAAACAAGAATCAAGGGAATAAATGACCTAATTTAATAACAGGCTGTGAAGTTTTTTCTTTTCTTCAGTTTTTGAAATCTATTCGGAACATTAAACATGATAGAAGTAGAAAAAAATGCCTTTAGAAGTCCTCTATGAAAGGAAATTGTGACAGGTTCCTGATTAGATAGAAACTCCATCTCCAAAAAAAGCCCAGGGCCAGATGGGCTTAGTGTAGAATTCTATCAGACCTTCAAAGAAGACCTAACACCAGTACTCTTCAAACTATTCCATAAAATAGAAATAGAAGGAACACTACCCAGTTCACTCTATGAAGTCACAGTTACACTGGGTTGGTTGGGAGACTTTTAATGTCTGCTTCTATTTCTTTAGGGGTTATGGGATTGTTTAGATGGTTTATCTGATCCTGATTTAAGTTAGTTATTTGGTATCTGTCTAGAAATTGTCCATTTCATCCATAATTTCCAGTTTTGTTAAATATAGACTTTTGTAGTAGGATCTGATAATATTTTTAATTTCATCAGTTTCTGTTGTTATATCTCCCTTTAAATTCTGCTTTTGTTAATTTGAATACTGTCTCTGTGCTCTCTGGTTAGTCTGGCTAAGGGTCTACCTATCTTGTTGATTTTCTCAAAGAACCAGGTCTTGGTTCTGTTGATTATTTGTATATAGTTCTTTTTGTTTCTACTTGGTTATTTCAGCTGAGTTTGATTATTTCCTGTACTCTACTCCTCTTGGGTGTATTTGCTTCTTTTTGTTCTAGAACTTTCAGATGTGCTGCCAAGCTGCTAGTATATACTCTTTCCAGCTTCTTTTTGGAGGCACTCAGAGCTATGAGTTTTCCTCTTAGCACTGCTTTCATTGTGTCCAATAAGTTTGGGTATGTTGTGCCTTCATTTTGACTAAATTCTAAAAAGTCTTCATTTTTTCCTTTACCAAGTTATCATTGAGTAGGGCATTGATCAGCTTCCATGTGTATGTGAGCATTCTTTTGGTTTTGTTGGAATTTACGCCCAGCCTTAGTACATGGTGATCCAATAGGATGCATGGGATTATTTCAATCTCCTTGTATCTTTTGAGGCCTGTTTGTGACCGATTATATAGTCAATTTTGGAGAAGGTACCATGAGGTGCTGAAAAGAAGGTATATTCTTTGGTTTTAGTATGAAATATTGTATAAATAGGTGTTAAATCCATTTGGTCCATAACTTCTGTTAGTTTCAATGTGTCTCTGTTTAGTTTGTGTTTCTATAATCTGTCCATTGATGAGAGTGGGGTGTTGAATTCTCCCACTTTTATTGTATGAGGTGCAATGTATACTTTGAACTTTAGTAGAATTTCTTTTATGGATATGGGTGGCTTTGAATTTGGAGCATAGATGTTCAGAATTGAGAGTTCTTGGTAGATTTTTTTCCTTTGATGAGTAAGAAGTGTCCTTCCTTATCCTTTTTGATAACTTTTGGTTGAAAATTGATTTTATTCAACACTGAGGTGAGTTTCCTGTATGCAACAAAATGTTGGGTCCTGTTTACATAACCAGTGTCTTAGTCTGTCCTTTTATTGGGGAATTGAGTCCACTGATGTTAAGAGATATTAAGAAATATTGACTGTTGCTTCCGGTTATTTTTGATGTTATTTTTATGTTTGTGTGGCTATCTTCTTTTGGGTGTGTTGAAAGAAGATTGCTCTCTTGCTTTTTCTAGGATGTAGCTTCTCTCCTTGTGTTGGCGTTTTCCATCTATTATCTATTGTACTGCTCATTTTATGGAAAGATATTGTGTAAATTTGCTTTTGTCATGGAATATCTTGGTTTCTCCATCTATAGTAATTGAAGAGTTTTGCTGGGTATAGTAGCCTGGGCTGGCATTTGTGTTCTCTTAGGGTCTGTATGACATCTGCCCAGGATCTTCTAGCTTTCATAATCTCTGGTGAAAAGTCTGGTGTAATTCTGATAGTTCTGCTTTTATATGTTACTTGAACTTTTTCCCTTACTCTTTTAATATTCTTTCTTTGTTTTGTGCATTTGGTGTTTTGATTAGTATGTGACAGGAGGAATTTCTTTTCTGATCGAATCTATTTGGAGTTCTGTAGGCTTCTTGTATGTTTATGGGCATCTCATTTTTTAGGTTAGGGAAGTTTTCTTCTATAATTTTGTTGAAGTATTTACTGGCCCTTTAAGTTGGGAATCTTCACTCTCTTCTGTATCTATTATCCTTAGGTTTGGTCTTTTCATTGTGTCCTGCATTTCCTGGATGTTTTTGGTTAGGAGCTTTTTGAATTTTGCATTTTCTTTGACTGTTGTGTCAATGTTTTCTATGGTATCTTCTGCACCTCAGATTATCTCTTCTGTCTCTTGTATTCTGTTGGTGATGCTTGCATCTATGACTCTTGATCTCTTTTCTAGGTTTTCTATCTCCAGGGTTGTCTCCATTTGTGATTTCTTTATTGTTTCTATTTCCACTTTTAGATCCTAGAAGGTTTTGTTTAATTCCTTCACTTGTTTGGTTGTGTTTTCCTATAATTCTCTAAGGGATTTTTGTGTTTCCTTTTAGGGCTTCTAGTTGTTTACCTGTGTTCTACTGTATTTCTTTATGGGAGTTATTTATGTCCTTCTTAAAGTTTTCTATCATCATCAT
The DNA here is from genome assembly GCA_019843855.1 of Hylomyscus alleni. NCBI lineage: Eukaryota > Metazoa > Chordata > Mammalia > Rodentia > Muridae > Hylomyscus > Hylomyscus alleni. The sequence goes on from JADRCC010385486.1 coordinate 11,048, forward strand.
GAGATGTGATTTCAAATTAGAGTCTTTCTCTTCTGGTGTCTTGGGGTATCCAGGGCTCGCTGTGGTGGGAGAACTGGTTTCTGATGATTCCAAGTAATCTTGGTGTCTGTTGCTTATGTACTTGCTTTCCCTTGCCTCTTGCCATCTGGTTATCTCTGGTATTAGCTGTTTTTCCTGTCTGTGACTGTGGCTTGTCCCTCCTGCAAGTCTGTGGGTCAGTACTCCTGAGAGACCAGTTCTCTCTGGGAGAAATTTGGGTATGGAGAGCTCTGGCACAGAGTCAGCTCTGGGCTGCAGATGGAAACTGGAAGGATCCTATCCCTGCATGTTCCTTGGTTCCTGTGATCTGATGTCTCAGGGTGTGTTCTTCTTCGGCCAGGAATTTGAGCAGATTTGGTGGTCTTACCTTTGCTCACAGGTGTGTTGACACTCCTGGAAGACTATCTCTCTCCCAAAGGTATTTGGGTTTGGAGCACTGTGGCACAGGATCAGCTCTGGGCATAGACAGAAACTGGAAGGATCCTATTCCAGGCTGCTCCTCAGTTCCTGTGTCCTAAGGGCTCTGGATTTTTCCTCTGAGGACAAGCAGTAGTCTTACCAGTCCTCACAGGCTTATTAGCACTCCTGGGACACTTACTCTCTCCCAGTGGTATGTGGGTATGGAGCACTATGGCACAGAATTAGCTCTGGACACTGTGCCACAGGGCTCTGAGGTTTTGAATAATAAATAAAAGTGGCTAAGAGATACATCGAAGAGTGTTCATCACACTTAGCAGATAGGGAGGGAGGTACAAACTAAGACAACTGAGATTTCATCTCACTCTAGGTAGAGTGGCTAAGATAAAGTAACTGACAACCAAAGCCAGAAGAAGCCATACACAAAGGGAACACTTACTAACTTGTGATGGAGCCACTCTGGAAATCAGTATGGAAAATCCTCAAAAAACCAAAACAAAAAATAAACCTACTATATGACCCAGCTATACCATTCCGGGGCATATACATACCTAATGACTTGATATCCAACTCCACAGATACATGCCTGCTCTATATTTCCAACAGCCAGGAAATTGAAAGAATCTAAAGTAAACATCCCTCAATAGAAGAAAGGATAATAAAATGTGATACATACATAACTCAATAAAAAAAATTGAGACTTTTGGCAGGCTGGATATGGTGGTACATGCTGT
>JADRCC010385547.1:0-10882 GCA_019843855.1 Hylomyscus alleni
GGAGGAAGGGAGGGAGGGAAGGAGGGAGGGAGGGAGGGAGGGAAGAAAGGATTTCAATATGGTTTATTTCCTATAAAACATGCACGGGGCTGGAGAGATGGCTCAGCGGTTAAGAGCACTGACTGCTCTTCCAGAGGACCTGGGTTCAATTCCCAGCAACCACATGGTGGCTCATAACCATCTGTAATGGAATCTGGTAGGTCTGAAGACAGCTACATTGTACTTGTACACATAAAATAAATAAATAAATAAATAAATAAATCTTTAAAAAAAAAAAACATGCACGATGAAATTTACTCCACAGTATTAGAGTGTTGAGAGATGATGGGACCTTTAAGAGGTCTTTGAGCCTTAAACACCAAACAAGAAGGGACTAATTCCTCTTTCAAAGGACTACGTTAATCTCATGGGAATGAGAAAATTCTCACTCTTGTGAGACTAGATTAGTTTCCACAGAAGTGGCTGCTTTGCTTTCCCTTGCTTTTTCCATTGTCCCTCCCCACCCCCAACCTGCCCTTTTGCACATCTCTGCCTCAACATGGCTGCTCAATCCTGGATGTCTAATCTCTAGAACTGTGAACTACATATGTCTCTCATATTCATTCTCAGGTATTGTTATAACAATGAAAATAAACTAAGGGAGCCATTTCACACAAAGTTAAAGCAAATGATAAATTAGGGAAAACAGGTTATGGAGGCAAACTGAGACAAAGAATTCACATACTTAATATATGAAGATGATATCTCTGTTTTAATATGAGGGGAAAAACTAATATCCTATGGGAATATAAACTGATTATAAATAGCTATTTATATAAGAAAAGAAGAAATTGTCATTGAGCATATGGGAAAATATTAACTTCATTCATCATCCAAACATGCAGAGTAAAACAGCAAACATGTCCTTTTTCCATATTAAATGTCACGGGTTGAAGGTGAGACAATGTTGAGAAAGAAATGAAAAGGTTGTCTTTTTGGGTAGAGATCTTAATTAGAAACAGCCTTTCTGGGTTGCAAACTGGTGGCATCTATGTTGTAAATGTGTGAATGTTGTTGCTCAGCCATTCTCCTTTGATGAGGATAACTTCAAAGTAATCAAAGAAAGTGATCAAAGTTAAATTCATACATGTAGTAATCAGAGTGGTGTTTATAAAGAAAAACTGGGGACAACCTCAAGGTTTGTTTGTCAGTATTAATAAATGTAGTACATTAAGATAATGAAATGATTTGTATAGTGTAACAGTTTTAACAGAAAGGAATAAATGACACCTATTTGCTGAGTTAGAAAATCGTACATGTATACTAACAAATTGTAATGTCTATCCATCATTCTTTTATCCTGTGGATGGAAAGGAGTTTTTATCTTTCTATATTTCTTTATTCTTTTTATAATAAGTATATGCCATTTCTGAATTCTTTTTGTAATAAGCATATGCCATTTTGACTTCACTTTTAATAAAAGTAAAATTTGGAAATAAAAGAAAAATATGTCTGTAATATAAACTCAAAGAAACAATAAAATGCTTTACTTATAACATGATCATGTTTTAAAATATGTATATTAAAATACATAAAACAGTACAGATAATATCAAATTTATAATAGTGATCATCTCTGGTTATGAATGTTCTGTTTTCTTCATTTTATTTTACATTTTAAATTTATTTTATGACTACATATTCTAAATTAATCAGTATTATATTACTGAAATACGTTAATTTGCAAAGTAGAGGTTTCATTATCAGAGGTTTATTTTCCTATTTAATTAATTCATTTTTCCAGCAGTTAGAGGGAAATATGAATTTGCAAAATGGCATGTAAAGTCAAATGACTACCCACTTGTGAATTTTATGGCAGTTGTACTTAGAGTCATTAAGGTTTAGAACTCCTGCCCTTAGGTGGTAAGATAAACAAACTGGGGTTTAACCAATGAAAAGAAATCTTGTCCCTACCCCATGAGTAAGAATCCATGATTGATTCTGAGCAAATCGCTATTTCAGACAAGCCATTCTAGGCAGTTTATATACTGTATGATTCCAAATACCCTTGGAAAAATCAAAGCCATAGTGGTAATGAGAGTTCAGTAGTTTCCATGGGTTCAGAGTACTGAATAGATAAAGGACAGGGGAATTTTTTCTGTAAGGCAACTGAACTATATCATATGAAACCATAATTATAAATGCATAACAGTATACATTTTTCAAAACTCATAGAATTTTATAGAACCAAGGGAGAAGTTTCACATATCTTAAAACTTATAAATTACATTAAGACGTTGAAGGGGGATCCTATGGATGGAAATGAGATATTTCAAAACAACGTAATTATATTCAAAAGTATAAAGCTGAGTGCTTGCTCTGTAAGCATGAGGATCTGAGTTCAAATCTCCAGAAGCAATGACAAAAGCTGCATGTGCTTATGTATGTTCCTGAAACCCCAGTGCTTCGAAAGGCAAGGACAGAAAAATTATTAGGGCTTGTAGCCTGCTGCCCTTCCAGGTACAGCAAGAAATCCCGTCTCAAAGAAATAAGGGAAGGAATTACAGAAGAGAGCACTGATATCTACCTTGGCTCATGGATAATGCACAAACCCTTACACACGTTTGTGCACACCACACACACACACACACACACACACACACACACACACACACACACACACACTATGAAACAACTTCACTGAAAATAGAGAAATACAAGTGCTGATGTAAGCAACTTTGGGAGATAAATGGAGGTCTATGGTGTTAATGGTAAAAACAAAGTATACCATAGTATTTGACTTCATTTGATAAAGCTGTTTCCCAGGAGACTATGGGTTAATGAATCTGATACTTCTGTAAATGTATATAGGAATTAAATAATTAAGTGAATAGTTAAAAAATGGTAGAACCCAGGTTCCTTACTGTTACAGTGAGAGATTATAAATAGGTAAGGGCATAGGGCTGGATGGTCACTGTGGGTTACTAATGGTCCTTTGGGCACCAGATTAGACTTAAAACATCAGTAAGATCTCATTATTACCCTAACAGAGACACATGATTTTGTATAGAAAAGAAAATATTTAGAACTGTGTGCATACATGGGTCAAATATATGCAAGTTTCTTTACTTTGTCAGCTGAAGGGCTCTCTCTAGACTTAATGTACCCCAGTAATAACAAGAAGAGCTAAAATCCAGATCTTGACTTTTAATGAAAATCTGTAGAAAATGGAACCAGGGCTCTTCAGAGAAGTGAGCCAAGAGATATACAATGTGACCTTAGATACTTTCTGATACTATGTGGTATCAGAAAGTAAGAAATAGCCAGGCCATGGTGGCACACGCCTTTAGGCCCAGCACTTGGGAGGCAGAGGCAGGCAGATTTCTGAGTTCAAGGTCAGCCTGGTCTACAGAGTGAGTTCCAGGACAGCCAGGACTACACAGAGAAACCCCGTCTTGAAAAAAAAAAGAAAGAAAAGAAAAGAGAAAAAAAAAGAATGCTCAAATAATAGTATGCATTAGAGGCCTGAGGGGTAGATTTCAAGAAATACCCAGTGACCAAAACTGAATGGTCAGTATTGAGTTATAGCCCAATATAGAAATATAAATAAATTTTGACAGGGAGATAAATCTCCCTTTAAGAAGAGTTCTAAATATGTAGATACACCACCCTCAAGGAGACAGAACATTATATGAGCTGCACATGGCAACTTTCTCCAAGAGTACAGTACAGAAAGAATGAGGAGAAGAACTTCACAGTGGATATTAACATGACAGTGTTCTTCAGCAAAGGGACCAAGATCAATAACAATAGGAAGAAGCCACAGTGGTTGTACATGCTTGATATGACATGATAAATATAGAAGTTTACCTCCATGATAGTCCTTTAAAAAAATCCATAAGCACAAGAAAAATGTCAGGCAAATCCCAATAGAGGGGCATTAGACAAAATAGTTGGCCAGTACTCTTCAAATCTATCAAGGTCATTAGAAACAAGAAAACTCTGATATGCTGTCCTAGTCTGAAGGAGTTCTAAGGAGACATGATGAATAGATATAATGTGGTGCCTGGATGAATTGCTTGAACCCACAAAAAAGATACTAGGTAAAATCTAAGGAAATCTGAGCTAAATATGGACTGAATAATAATTTACCAACTTGCTTCCTTAATTACAATACATACACTATGCCAATCAATGTAAAATGACAATAATAGAGGGAAGTTGGGTATAAAATGTATGGGATATGCTTGCTTCGGCAGCACATACACTAAAATGTATGGGAATTCTACAATATATTATGCTAACATCCTTTTTCCTGCCATTTGAAAGCCATTTTAAAAGTCGTTTATGGCCGCATGGAGAGGCCCTGACTTGAGCACAAAGCAACAAAGGCAGTTATACAACAGCTATGATAAGGAGTATGGCTGTCCCATCCTAGATGAGGGTAGGGTCATCAATGAGTTAGAGCATCCGATGCGAGAGGGCGGTGTGATTGTTGATTACCGCGGCTGTGACTTCATTCCTGAACACTGGTTTCATATAGTGTTTGTGTTGAGAACAGATAACGGTATATTGTAACAACGACTTGAAACAAGGGGTTATAATGAGAAGAAACTACAAGACAACATTCAGTGTGAGATTTTTCAAGTTCTTTATGAAGAAGTCATAGCAGCTTACAAAGAAGAAATCGTGCACTAGCTGCCCAGGAATGAATCAGAACAGCTAGAGGACAATACCAACCAAATCTCAAAAATGGATTGAGCAGTGGGTCAAAGATCACAACCCTTAACTTAGAGACCGGGTAGCCAGGCATGACCGCCGTACACACCTTGAGTCCCCAGATCTTAGGAGGCAGCTGCTGGTCTATATAGTGAGTTCTAGGCCAGCCAGGGATGCATAGTAAGACTCTATTTCAAAGAAAAAAGAAAAAAGAAAAAGAAAAGCCTGGCTACAGCCACTCAGTCCACATAGTAGAAATGCCTACGGATGAGCAGAAGAAAACTTGTGTTGTAGCTCCAACTGCTACCTGGATTTCTTTTTCTCCATGAGAAAAAGAAACAATCTCAGATATGAATATAACTTATAAAAGATTGAAAATTGTCTTCAAATTGAATTGATGATAAATCTGATCAATGGGTTAAAAAAACAGTCACTTATGTAAAAGGAAATCAAAGGAGCTAAAGTTATTTCCATATAGGGATCTATTTATAACCATGGGCAAGGTATGGAGTGAAGTAAGACAGCAAGACCACTTCCTTATGGCTTCTAGTAATATAAAGGTCACCCAGGTGAAGGCTCATGCAGAAAGTAAAATCTTTGGGAGAAATGTATCAAGGCAGTTCATCAATGCATATATATATATACACAGGAAATTGACTGAGCTGTCATACAGGCATACACATACGTTCATACAAATATTTGAGATTCCATTCACATTCTTCAAATGAGGGGTATGTGGCGTGAATTTCAGTCTGGCCACTAATTCTAGGACACTCTTTTCCAGATCCTTCATAATCATAGGGTACATCCCTTATCCCAGCACTTGGGAGGCAGAGGCAGGCGGATCTCAGAGTTCGAGGCCAGCCTGGTCTATGAGTTCTAGGACAGCCAGGGCTACAAAGAGAAATCCTGTCTTAAAAAAAGAAAGAATTGGACTTGAGAGGTGACTCAGTGGTTAAGAGCCCTTGGCTGCTTGCTCTTCCAGAGGTCTGAGTTCAATTCCCAGAAACCACATGGTGGCTCACAATCACTTGTAATGGGATCCAATGCCCTCTCCTTGTGTCCGAAGACAGTGACAAGTGTACTCATATAAATGAAATAAATAAATCTTTTTTCTAAAAAAAAAATCCTATAACATAGTGTAGTGACTTAGAATTTTAAGATGATTCCATGTAATAATTCTGGTGCCATGTAAGGAAAAGTATAGTTTTATTCACTAAATAGATCTCTTTAAACAATGAATTATATTATATATGAAACCTTTTTAAAATGCCTTCTGCTGGGCTGGAGAGATGGCTCAGTGGTTAAGAGCCCTGACTGCTCTTCCAGAGGTCCTGAGTTCAAATCCCGGTAACCACATACATGGTGGCTCACAACCATCCGTAATATGATCTAACCTGACACCCTCTTCTGAAGTGTCTGAAGAAGACAGATACACTACAGTGTACTCACATATAATAAATAAATAAATCTTTAAAAAAAATGTCTTCTGCCATTGTATCTCACATTCCATTCTCAATGTCTGCTTCATACCACCAACCAACACCTTAAGCATCACTACAAATGAGAACGTATTTGAGAATAACATCAAGAAGACTAGGTCAAGCCGGGCTGTGGTGGCGCACGTCTTTAGTTCCAGCACTTGGGAGGCAGAGGCAGACAGATCTCTGAGTTCTAGGCTAGCCTGGTCTACAAAGTGAGTTCCAGGACAGCCAGGGCCACACAAAGAAACCCTGTCTTGAAAAAACAAAACAAGACAAAACAAAGCAAAAACAACAACAAAAAGATTAGGTCAGACCCCATCCACTCACCCACCCAACCCTCCAACCATAGTCTTTCAATCTAAGTATCCCCTCCCTGTTTCTACTCTTAAGCTCTTAACAATTTGTGACATTCAGGTTAAGAATGTTTAGTTTAGGCCCTTTGATCATGTACAGCATTTAAAAGAATGTGGGTAATAAATTTACCTATATCATATACATCAACAATGGTAACACATCTTACTTTTATATTGTCATTTCTTTTTTTTAATGTATTTAGTACATCTCCATGAATTCTCATAGTTATTTTTTTAATTTTATTTATTATTATACATAGTACACTGTAGCTGTCTTCAGATGCACCAGAAGAGGGCGTCAGATCTCATTATGGGTGGTTATGAGCCACCATGTGGTTGCTGGGATTTGAACTCAGGACCTTCGGAAGAGCAGTCGGTGCTCTTAACTACTGAGCCATCTCTCCAGCCCCTATATTGTCATTTCTTAAACTATGAAATGTAGATATTTGTACCATGATCCAATTGGAGAACAACTTTTATCCCAGACATTGAAGCTCCTCTGAGCAACTGAAAAGTCCACTAGAAAATTATCAGCTTTCCTAAGAATCCTAAAGATTCTCTATTCCAGAACTGTAACCGATACATGAATCCATTCTTTTTTTTTCTTTTTAGATTTATTTAGATTTTATGTATGTGAGTACACTGTCGCTGTCTTCAGACACACCAGGAGATGGCATTGGATCCCATTACAGGTGGTTGTGAGCCACCATGTGGTTGCTGGGAATTGAACTCAGGACCTCTAGAGGAGCACTCAGTGCTCTTAAGCACTGAGCCATCTCTCCAGCCCCATGAAACTATTCTTTACCATTTCAACAGAGTGGGCTTCTACTTCAACTTCTCCTTCAATTAGCTTGGAAGGCATCTTTGATTAACTGCTACAAAGTCCCTAACAGCAGGCCAAATTTCAGGTTTCTTGTCTCGTCTTCATTAACCCGCCCTCTGGAGGTACTCCAAGTAAAATGTTCCTGCTCTCCTGCGTGGCAGGCCTTCCATTATTTGAAGCTACGTACCATCTCTTTAGATAAAAGCATTCCTGACCTTTTCAATAATTGTTGTGTCTGTTTGGAACCCACTCACCATCTTGGTCACTTTCCAGGTTATCTCTGTACATCTTAATTGTAGCTCTCTGATATGGCCCAGAGTCCCACATAAACTATCAAGAACAGAACAAAACATTCTTTGTTCTGGGCATCATGCCTCTTCTAACAAAGTCTAAAATTTCATTACATGTGTATGCACTGTAACCCCACATGGCTAGCTTGGCTTGAACTTATAGTAAATAAAACCCACTCTTCTTCACATATGCCACACTCAAGCTATATAACCACTTACTCTTGGAAGCTCAATTCTGACATGAATAGCCATTCATGTTAGGTCCTATTAGATTGAATCCTAGTAGATTCAAACTTTCCTCTAGCCTCTCTGCCTTCTGTGCACATCTGTAACAGGACAGGAAATATCTATCCACATTGATTGGCACATTCACATTGACTGAACACAGTCAGTCCAAAGCACTAACTATCTATAGTCCATTATCTCTATTATCACTTAGCTCAGTGGTTCTCAACTTCCCTAATGCTGCAACCCTTTTATAGCATTCCTCATGTTGTGGCGACACCCCCAACCATAAAATTATTTTTGTTGATACTCCATAATTGTAATTTTGCTACTATTATGAATCATAATGTAATTTTTTTGATACACAGGATATCTGATATGTGCCCCCTGTGAAAAGGCCACTTGACCCTCACCCCCACAATGGGGCGCACCCCACAGGTTGAGAACCACTGACCTAACTGTTGCTACTCCATTTTATTCTCAAGGCCATTTAAAGAAACTGTCAAAAGCCTCAGTGAGATACACAATTGCTATTGTCTCCTGAGGTCTCTAGAGACAGTGCAGCATATAGCAGACATCCCCCAGGGCAGCTGGAGCACAAGTGATTGCCAACTTCAGACATACCACATGTATTAGGCCACTGTAAACAGATGTTATTAAAAAGCAGTTTCAAATATTGTCTTAACTCAAATGTCACAAAGGCAGGGCTCTAGATTGCTTTTTCATTTATGACAAAGATGGTTCTTATGCGTGAATTTTTATGTAACCTGTTCCAGGGTAAATAGCAGCAAAGATGTGTTTATTTAACAAGAGATAAGTGTCTACTGAGCAATACCAGGCCACCTAATATAAAACTATACAGTCTCTATGATAAATTAGTTAGATGGATCTATTTAATAGATTTAATGTGGTATAGTATATTATCCAAAATTAGTATGGTATAGCAAAATTATAGTTATGGAATTGCTAGGAACATATTCTAGAATCTCAGAATTGGGTTCAAATCTTTGAGTTTGACACTTGATAGCAGTGCAACAACAAGGAAGCTATCTAGCCTTATCTATAAACCAAGGAACATAAAAATGGTAATACGTGGGATATATCCTAGAGCTGGGCTGCCTTGTCTGGTATCAGTGGGAGAAGAAATGCCTAGCCTCGAAGAGACTTAAAGTGCCATGGTTGGGGGGGGGGGGGGGGGGGAGATACCCAGGGGCCCCCTACTCACTCAGAGGAGAAGGGAGATCAGGGAAGGATTGTGGGAGTGGATGACCAGAAGTGGGGCATTGTAAAGTGAATAAGTATAAAATAAAATTTAATTTAAAAAAGTGGTGTTATCGTATAAAGTTGTTATAACAATGACTTTAACTAGGGATTATTGCTATTCCAGTGTAACAGAGAAATTAACTATATGACAAGATGGTGTTGTGAAATCCATATTATGATAGAATATCCGTTTTTGTTTATCATGCTCATGAATAATTTTTAATAGTCAACTATAGAATATTTTCTGAAATTAGCTTAAGTTTGCTATTATACACATTAGCCTAAGAACACACACACTTTCTGTCTCTCTGTGCAGGTGTGCGTGTGCATGTGCGTGTGTGTGTGCGTGTGCGTGTGCGTGTGCGTGTGTGTGCGTGTGTGTGAAAGATACAAATAAAGCCTGTAGGTGGCAGAGTAGAGTATCAGGTATTTTCCTCTATTGCTTTCTGCCTTATTGCCTTGAGATAAGGTCTCTCACTGAAGCAGAAGTTCACCTTTGGGAAAACCTGGTTGTCCAGCAAGCTTTTGGGATGTCTCCACCCCACATTTTAAGGTTTAGAGGCATACACAGGAATGCCTTGTTTTTCACATGGGTGCTGGAGATTCCAACTCAGCTCCTCATAATTATACAGCAAGTGCTCTTACCATCGGTGGCACTACCCCAGCCTTCAGTCTAAGAAGTCCTGAAGTTGGATTTTTGAAAGTGCTGTCTTAAAAAGCCTCCAGTCTGCCGGGCGGTGGTGGCACACGCCTTTAATCCCAGCACTTGGGAGACAGAGGCAGGCAGATTTCTGAGTTCGAGGCCAGCCTGGTCTACAAAGTGAGCTCCAGGACAGCCAGGGCTATACAAAGAAACCCTGTCTCGAAAAACAAACAAACAAACAAACAAAAAAAAACAAAAACAAAAAGCCTCCAGTCTATTTGTGCTCAAATACCTCAATATAACTGAAGCTATATGTTTCAATTCCTATTTGCTGAATACTATGGTCATCAGATGTTGGGAAAAATATTTTTTCAAAGGTTGGATTTTATAAATTCTTGACTTTATTGGTTTAAAGAACTTTTACCAAATCTTGTGGGGTTGAGGGAGTCCAAAACCAAATTCTAAAGCCTAAGCCAGCATGTATATCACTTGATAAAATTTGCTCTTTCTTCTGTGTGGTCTGTCTGCTGCTTGATGTCTGCCAAATCATATTTCTCCTTTCTATTTTTATGAAATTGCTTTTCCTTCAAGTGTCCCAACAGATTTCTGGGAAGACAGCAGCATAAGAACAGGTTCTTAATTCTTTTTCTTCCTCTAACACATTGACAAAAGCGATAGAAACAAAAATTGGGCAAAACCTGTTCAAATAAAAAGGGCAACAGGACCCTCAAGGAATTTCTGGAAAATATGTTGATAGGGTCATATGAAAGGAAACTCTAGGACATCCTGACAAATTAAAAACCCCACAGCACAGCCAACTAACCTGGACCCATGGGGGCTCAGAGAGACTAAACCACCAACCAAAGAGCATGCAGGGGCTGAACCTAGCCCCCCCCACACACACACACACACGTAGCAGATGTACAGCTTTGTCTCCATGTGGGTTCCCTAACAATTGGAGCTGGGGCTGTCTCTGATTCTGTTCCCTGCCTGTGAATCCCTTTCCCCTAGCTGGGCTGCCTTATCTGGGCTAGTCCTGCTGTGACTTGTGTGTGTGAGTGTGTGTGTGTGTGTGTGTGTGTGTGTGTGTGTGTGTGTGTGTGT
>JADRCC010385557.1:707-14666 GCA_019843855.1 Hylomyscus alleni
GGAGGGAGGGAGGGAGGGAGGGAGGGAGGGAAGGAAGGAAGGAAGGAAGGAAAGAAGGAAAGAAGGAAAGAAGGAAAGAAGGAAAGGAAATCTGGGCAGCTCTCAGGATCTGAGTTCAGGTCCTCCGATTTGTACGGCCATTTGTACACTGAACTATCTTTTCAGTCACATGATTGATTACAAGCAAACAAACTCCCATGGACAGCCTGAAGCCTTGAACTCTCAAGCTATTTGCTGGCTAAAATTAAGATGAAATGAATTGGATAAATTATTTAAAGTAGTCCTTTTCAATAGCTTTAAAACTGAGAGAGGCTTTCATGGAAGACTGGTCATTAAGATGTGTATACCTTTGCACCAATTCTCAAACGGACGGCGAGGCAATTTGACCTTCGATGCAATGGAATTTTGCAATTAGGTTCTTTTTGTACTGTTATAAATGAGTACACAAAAGAGGGTATCAGATTTCATTACAGGTGGTTGTGAGCCACAATGTGGTTGCTGGGATTTGAACTCACAACCTTCAGAAGAGCAGTCAGTGCTCTTACCCGCTAAGCCATCTCACCAGCCCCTCCAATTAGGTTTTTAAATGGAGTGTGTTGGGGGTGGGTAGCTAGTAGCAAACTCTGTGGTACAAGAAGCCCATACTTCCAGTTTTCCCTTAACCAGGACTCTTTCCATATACCCTGCCAGTATAGAAGCAGGTGCCAACAGCAGAATAACAGATCCTTGCAAAGAAAGTTGTAGGTGATCCTGGTACCATATAAAGAAGGTGAAGCTAAATCAATACGGATACAAAAATTTACAGTTCCCTAGGGCCTTCCTGTCTTTATCCCTTGAGCAAAGGCTTTAGAGTAAAGTAAAGAAAGCAATGGGTGATTTTTAAATATAGGGTTTTAGGAATGATAGGAAAATGACTGATAAATAAAACTACATAGAGACTAAAATATATTTTAAAGTCCTGTGGCTAGTAAGCCCATTCTCTCTCTGGCTGGGAAGAAGAACTTGATGAATCAATTGTTTCTCGTTTTTGCTGATGTTCACGATTGGCCCTGAGTACAATTACTTTCTAAGCAAAGTAATGTTTAACTGAGTCCTTATCATGCTCACTGCCTGGTAAACATCTTTTAAGAACTTTGCCTTTGTACTCCAGGATGCTGGCTGTTCATTTCCTTTCTACTAAACCTTTGAAAGAGGCACATCGTATCTCATTCATCAGCACCATTGTTATCTGAGCAATAATTAGAGATACAGGTTGAGAAAACAAAGGAACAATATAACCACTGAAACTACAACAGGAGAGGAGCCTTGGGCAAAGAACAAAGGCAGCTTCTCCCAGAACATGATAGAAAGGATCAGAGGGCCCGCTATTCTTTGCAGCTTCAATTCATAGAAACCAGGGACACAGGGTGAATTTGGGGTTCTATTCAAGAAGACTAGGCCTATGTGCAGAGACTGAAGATCCCAGCCTGGGCATGAAAAGCGTTTGTGAATCTAGGACTCTTGTCCATTTATAGGAATCAAACCTGAGGAAAGTGGTGGCCCTGACATCATTGTTAGCTGAGCCCTGTCCTGTGCCTATCCTTCATCATGCAGATGTGAGCCCTGGCAGAAGCTATAAAAGCTAAATGAGAGTGTTTTAGGAAGGAAAAAGGGAAAGCTAACATTCCCTGGAGAAGCCAAAATGAAAACTCTGGAGGCTTAGCTCAGATAACATCTCACTTGCAAAGTGTCAGACCACACCACACACAACACAGCCACACATACACACATATCCATGTGCATGTGTGCAGACCACTCTAAATGGACCCCATTCTCATCTTTATTCTTCCAGCATGATTAGAACATATATTCTCTGTGTATAATAATATTAAAATTATTCTTCCATTTTCCTTATACTATGACCATGTGTTCAACTAGGCAGTTGACCCATTGTTTAAAATTCCCATAACTCTCTGGTATCTGACTTAAATTTTAATGGATTCTTAAACTTGAAATAATCAATAAATGTTTATAGAATGAGCAAAAGTCCATTTATTTGCTTGTTTGTTTGTTTTGTGGGATAGTGGTGTGTGTGTGTGTGTGTGTGTGTGTGTGTGTGTGTGTGTGTGTGTGTATGCTGGGATTGAATACAAGACCTTTCATGTTAGGCAAATGTTCTATCAATGAGTTATATATTTAGCCTAGAGTTTTAATATCTGAAAAGTTAAAAACTATTAGTTACTGCCTTTAGAGCCAGAATGCTTAATTAAACCTTTTCTTCTGTATGTGCTTGTTTGTGCATTACTGTGTATATGTATAGATATAGATTTGTGTGTGTGTGTGTGTGTGTGTGTTTCTAAAGACAGAATGCAAAGGCTTACACATGCAAAGCACACAGTCTGCCACTGAGCTATATTCCCAGGTCTTAATTAAATCTCAAGGGGTCTCTGAGAATCATACCTTCTTATTCAGAGAAAAATCCGTTTTTCCTCTACTATTAAAATTGAAATTGCCTAATTGTTTCATTTGTTCTTACTCCCCATGCCCCAAATCCATAGGCATTTTCCTCCCTTTAGTTAATGTCACAAAAAGTCATATGTACTAGGATATAGTTCCCAGGTCCCCTTACAGGAAAGGATTCTTCAGTTGCTGGAAGTGCAACTAGCAAGTAGCCCTTGGGTATTAAACTCCCTTCAGAAACTGCCCTACCAAAGACAGATAGTTCTAGTCCACACCCTCCAAGAGCATCAACCTTGGAAACCACCAGTCAGTGTGGGCATAATGCACCCAGGGATTGCTCAGCTAGAAATGGCTGGAGTTCAATACAGTTCCCACCAGACTCAGATTGGAACCAAACTGAAGCTTGGCTCTCCCTCTGCTTGTACCTGCTTTACTCTTTGATGTTACCAGTCGCACTGGCTAATAGGCTCAATGTCCACTTCAAAGCCACTCATGAAACAGCTGTGATAGCCTACTATGTAGCAGGTGTTAGGCACACAAAAGTCACTAGAGATGCAGGTTCAGCTCTGAAGTTCAGAAACCAATACGGAGTGAGGAAGGTTAGTCCCTCACTCCCACATAATGAACAAGGTTGGTGAGAAAGACAGACCTGGTGCAGTGAGTGTCTAGTGGGGAGAACCTGGGAAGAGTTGGGGACAGGAGAGTGAATATGGTCAAAACACGTATGAAGTTCTCCCTAGAAGTACTTTGAGAATAAAGAATTATGAAGAGGCTTAATCCAGAGGGGTGGGAAAAGGAAGGTTATTAGATCTCTGGCAGGAACTGGCCTTAACAAATAGCAACAGCTGTTAGGTAAAGAGAGAAGAAAAAGGGCACAGGAAACTGGAGACATGTGAAGCTCTAGGATGGCCAAGGCTAGACAGATGAGTGGGCAGCGGTAGGAGTGACCAGGTAGAGTTTAGCAGCAACCTGGTGAAGACCAATCAGGTAGGCAGATGGTATTGGAGAAAGTTGTGTGTATGTGTGAGTGCATGTGTGCATGTGTGAGTGTGTGTGCATGTGTATATGTGTGTGCATGTATGTGTGCATGTCTGTGCATGTGTATGTGAGTGTGTGAATGTGTAAGTATAAGTGCTTGTGTGTGTGCATGTGAATGTACATGTGAGTATGTGCATGTGTGTCTATGTGCATGTGAGTGTGCGTGCCAGTGTGCATGTGTATGTGTGCTTGTGTGTGTGTATGTGTGAGGTTGTCCTAAAAAGTCTGAAACTTTTCTCACTCTGAGATACAGAACCCATGACTTTTCCATAGAGAACATAGTTTTGAATTTTTCACCTTCCAACTACTACTAAAATATTTTGGGAAAAGAAAAGCAGCACTGACCATTTGACATCTTCATATAAAACCATGGATGTAATTGTAGTGACATCTTCTATCCAACATGAAAAATTCTCAGTGCAGATTATTATTTTTCTCAGAAAATCTTGTTTTATGTTGGAAAAAAGAATCCTACACTTTTATTCCAGACCTCCACTGACCGGTTAACATGAAAAGGCAAAATGTGTCCCAGGGATAACACGTTATTCTGACTGAAATAAAGGAAAAGCACAGATCGTAATCTCCTCACCACAATGCTCATTTTCTTGTGTGCCTGCTTTCCTGTGCCCTCTCTCTGCTGCTTACTTGGTGATGACAATGATTGTCATGGGGGGGGGGGAGAATGTTGGCACATCACTACGCATGATATAAATGTTGGAGCTTTCTTCAGATTTAGTTTCTCTATCTACAGAATATCTATGAATAAAATTGCACATATAATCAACATAAAATCATGCCATATGAGCACTGAAGAAACTCTTCATGACTTGAACTATCGACTGGACCATGAACTGGGGCAATAGGGCAGATATCAATTCTGATGACAGGAGACAATCTCTGGTGCTTTTCGGGCCCTGATACCATTTATTCCCCCCCTCCTCTGTCTCTGTCTCTGTCTCTGTCTCTGTCTCTGTTTCTGTCTCTCCTGTTTCTGTCTGTCTCTCTGTCTCTCTGTCTCTCCTGTCTCTGTCTTTGTATCTCTCTCCCTCCTTCTCTTTCTCCCTCCCTCTATCTCCACCACACACTAAGACAAGGATACGAGTCAGTATTGGCAATGTTGCTTTGGTGGTAACTGCCATTCTAATTTAAAAGAAAAAAATTGTACTGAGTTTGTGAGACAACTCAGTTGGTAAACTGCTCAGCACTGAAGCATGAGGACCTCAGTTGGATCCCCAGAACCATATAAAAAGCCAGACAGGGAGCTAGAAAGACAGCTCAGTGCTCAGTGGGTAAGTGCTGCTATTCCAGATGACCCAGGTTCAACTACCAGCACCCACATGATGGCCTACAACCATTTGTTGACTCCAATTTAGGGGATAAGATGCCCTCTTCTGGCCTCTGAGGCCACTAGGAATGCATGTGATGGTAGACATACATTCAGATAAAATACTCATAGACTTAAAATAGATATAGTAAATTTGATGATGATGAGATGATGATGATGATGATGATGATGATGATGATGATGATGATGATGATGGAGCCAGACAGTTGATAAAGCACTTGCCACCCAATCATGAGGATCTTGGTTGAATCCCCAGAACCTATGTAAAAAGGAGACCTGGGCAGTGCTGACTTGTAATACACTGTCAGGAAGACAGAGACAAGAGGGTCCCTGGGATTTGCTGATCAGCAAGCCTAGCCTACTTGGTGAACACTTGGCCAGTGAGAAACCCTTTCTAAAAAAAAAACAACATAGAAGACATATGCACACACACACACACACACACACATGCATGTATATATGCACACACATGTATACGCATGCATATACACTCATGCACACACACATACACATGTACACATAATGCACACACATACACATGCATGCTCGAGAGTGTGCACTTACACACACGTGCATACACACTTGTGCACACACACATACACATGCATGCTCAAGCATGCACACTTACACACACATATACACATGCACACATATGCACACACATACATATGCATGCTCGAGTGGGTACATACACACACTATAAGTACATATATGTTCATATACACACTTCTTTTTTTTTTAATTTAGCATTCGGTTTATTAGTGATGCTTGCTGTGAGCCCCCACCCAGGTTCTACCCCCTTCTGGCACATCTTCCTTCTGACTCCTCCAGAGTCATGTCCAGACCACAGTACTCTCAGACAGCCCAGTGGTTAGACGATGCTTTTGGTAGTGTTTCTCTAGTAGAGTACTACAGATGTGCTGAGAGTGAGAGGAAGACAGTAGAGATGGTTACTGACACCACAAACCCAGAGTAAGTGACCAGAAATGTGGGTGCTCTGGCCAACTGCCCCCCTCCCCACCCCTGACGCCCTGGCTGGGCTCGGCTCATTCTTGTACTCGATGACGGAGGTTCTTGAAAGGAACATGAGGGGCAATCGACCAAGATAACGTTCCACTTATCATGTCTCTCTGATTTTGAGAAGGGCCTTATTATCCTGCCTAATAAAGCAGAAAATTAGCCATTAGAGAAGGGCCTGTGATTAGATTTAGAAGGCTCAACACTCAATGATGGGAGTCAAAGATCCAAATGGAATTTGTAGGTGAAAGATTTGATTGGGACCTAGAAAAGGATTAGATTCTGCTTGCTCTTTATTCCTAGCCTGTGTGTAGTTGCACCAAAATATGAATATACAGTCAGGCGCAAAGATGTCTGTTTATCCAGAGACAGAGCACTCTGGAGAACAGTGCCTTCTAGCCTGCTTTAGGACCTTGCCTGTTATCCACGCTGAGTCTGGCCACTCTTGTCTCATGGAAGAACTTTTAGCTAAATGCTTGACCAAGTCAAGAATGAAATGGACACAACCTAATGTCCAGTAGAGTGTACATGGAGTCTGTCTTGTTGGTGCAGAGGGTCAAGATGCTATGAGGCTGGTTAACAGAAAGTGTGTAAGGTAAAGGATGCTATGACACTGTGGTGGTCTGTATATGCTTGGCCAAGAGAGTGGAACTATTCGAAGGTGTGGACTGGTTAGAGTAGGTGTGTAACTATGGGTGTGGGCTTTAACACTCTCACCCTAGCTGCCTGGAAGTCAGTATTCAGCTAGCAGCCTTCAGATGAAGATGTAGAACTCTCAGCTCCTCCTGCACCATGCCTGCCTGGATGCTGCCATGCTCCCACCTTGATGATAATGGACTGGACTTCTGAACCTGTAAGCCAGTCCCCATTAAATGTTGGATTTATAAGACTTGCCTTGGTCATGTTGTCTGTTCACAGCAGTAAAACCCTGACTTAGACAGACCCTAACACTGAATCTAACTGTCCTGATTAAAAACAGGCTCCTCAGCTTGCTTTTTCATGCCCTTCGGCAAGCTGATCGCTGTACCCCAGCCTGTTCTCCTGTAAAGTGAGATGATGCCAGTTCCTGTAACCAGGTTGAATGATCGTAAGACTCATACCAAGTCTAGAACCTGGCTTTTAGGACCTGGTAGGAAAGTAGTGGTGACGGGGCTCATGGCTCTGTGACAAATCCACCCACCGTTTACCCTTCACTGCGGAACCAGTACAACCTGTTCTCTGTGCCCGGTGGAAGGGTAAGAAACCCAGAAAATCTCAAAATCAAAAGATTCCTCAGTAGAAGGAAAGAAAGAGGGGGCAAAGAGGAGTCATGTACATTGTAACAAAGCCCGGGAGAAAATAATTTGGAGGTTAGCAGTGCCGGTCAGAGTCTGGGATCTCTGAGGGTTTCCTGAGCATCACACGGCCTCAGAAAGCACTCAGGGCCCCAGACAGATGGAGAATTCACAGAGACTGCTCGTGGTCAGTTCAAAGGAAGAAGGATCTGGCTGCTGATTGTCACTGGAAGGTGATGTCTGCCAGCTGATTACCACTGCCTATGAGGAAAAGGGAGATGGGGAGGCCTGAGAGACCTGCAGGGTGAACCTCAAAAGATTTTTGGATGTTGAACTTAATAATCATTGTCTAATATAACAGGCAAAGAGCTGATTGGGTGGTAATTGAGTCAAATCAGCTCCTCACGGCTCAACAGATTAAACCTAATGACATACACTCTGAAGGATATTCACGGACAACCAAGTCATCGTCTGAGAGAAAGATTCCCACATTATGGATGCCAGAATAGGAAGTCTCACAAATGCCAAAACAGGCGCTAACCTTCAGACGATTTTAGAGATTTTCAAACGTAGCAGATCGCCGTTCCAAATGCCTTTGCCCCCAGCGGGTGTCAACCTGCCCCTCCCCTGGCTCAGGCTGTGACCTGGCAGTTGGAAGTACACTGAGAGACAGACTCAGGAGTAAGGATCTGATAATCAAGACCAGGAGCATCCGATGGCAGTCGGTCTTCACCAGATTGATCTTTCGATTAGCTATTCTACATCATTTAATTAAAGTGGAAAAGACACCAGCCTAGTCTCTCCCCCCATGTCATTCCAACCAAAGACTTCCACGGAATCCTGCAAAACTAGGAAAATGTATTTAAAAAAAATCTATGTTTATGCCTATAGGCATACATTTACATACATTATATATACATATTTCCCCATTTCTCCATCCTTGCCATGCACATAGGACAGCGATGGGTTTGTGCCTCATCTTCCCCAGGTTTGGAAGGACAAAGTTACATCATATTCAACAGTTTTGCTACTATGGAGTTTAGATCCCATCTCCCTTGGGACAATTGAGAAGAACCGGCACACATAGGAGCAAGCCATGTCTAATATAAACACACTGGTAAGATGCCATTCCCGAGATGGCACAGTCTATCCCAGAACCACCACAGACAGAAGCCATTTGAACTTACATCTGCCACAAGTATATTTTAAAGATCTGAGGCTCCTGACTTAGGGACATGTCTCATCAAAAACCTTAGAAAATAGCAGAACCAAACCTTGGAAGTGAGTGAGCCTCCTCAAAAGGCTGCTATAAAAACACAGCATTAAACTCAAGAGAAAGAAGGCAGAAAAGAAACCACCAAAAATATCTAAACCTCAGCTTTGGTCAGTGTGAATGGTTGGTTTATGTTTCTTGGAGCTTGGGACTTTCCTCTGGACTTTTTCTCTCTACTTCAAGAGGCTGACCTCTGACCCCAGTCATATGGGCTCCAAACAGACACAGACAGGCAGCAAATGTGAAAGATAACTTACTGTCAAAGAATCACTTGACAAATCATTCTTCCCCAAAGAGAGAAATCAAGTGCTTAAATATTAACTCTGGGACTCACCATTTTATCCGCATCCCAGCAACCAATGGTAGCATTTTTTCCAGATGATGGTCCATCCATGTTTCATGTTCCCAGAGGCAGTGAGACAGGAAGATGAGAAAAAAAATAAAGAGAGAACATTGTTAGAAATGGCTCAAGGACTGTCGTTAGACCCACTCTGGGAGCAGACAAACTGCCACTCCTCTCTAGGATGCCTCCCCAACTGGACATCTGGAGTTGGAGACAAGGTAGATAACTCAGGAACCATACAAAGGGATTTTTTCTTAAGTTTTTAATTTAACAGGTGCAAATAGAAGGATTTCAAGGTGTGCTTGAATGTGAAATAGATGTTTCCAAAAAGATAACAGGGAAGAATTGATTGAACAGGGAGAGACATAAAAATAATTAATGCAAGTCTGGGCTAGAGGTGGGGGAGGGGATTACTATGAGGGCGACTTAGACCACATCCATGGCCTAACCAGAAATGCAGTGATATTTATCTATAGGAACTTTAATTATACCTCTCAAAGAATATAAGTTATGCCAGTTTATACATTCTACAGGGCGGGACATGGATTTAAATCCTTCAAACACAAGAGTAAGGGAATACAATATTATTATTATCTCTTGATCATGGTGTACTGGCTGGTTTTGTGTGTCAACTTGACCCAGGCTGGAGTTATCACAGAGAAGGTATCTTCAGTTGGGAAGTACCTCCATGAGATCCAGCTGTGGGGCATTTTCTCAATTAGTGATCAAGGGGGTAGGGCCCCTTGTGGGTGGTACCATCCCTGGACTGGAAGTCTTGGGTTCTATAAGAGAGCAGGCTGAGCAAGCCAGGGGATGCAAGCCAGCAAGGAACATCTCTCCATGGCCTCTGCTTCAGCTTCTGCTTCCTGACCAGTTTGAGTTCCAGTCCTGACTTCCTTTGGTGATGAACAGCAATGTGGAAGTGTAAGCTGAATCAACACTTTCGTCTCCCACTTGCTTCTTGGTCATGATGTTTGTGCAGAAATAGAAACCCTGACTAAGACAATTAGTAAGTACACTTACTAATATGTATCTTATAGGAGTCCAGACCAGAAAAAAAAGGTCATTAAATCTAGAACCATAGAATTTAACTGGTTTTAATCAGAAAAACCACAATTACTGCTTTATCAGAACAGAGATTTCAAGGTCCATGAAATCACATAGACATTGTCTGGTGGAAGGCACTCCCTAGAGCAAGTCTTTGTGACACACAGGGTTTTTGCCACACGATCAGGAATTCTGCTAATTATAGAAGCCTTAGGCCTCCTGGGCTTCTGTATTACAGAACTACAGATTTGTTCCTTAAACAACTGCTGCCAACTTAAAGAAAAAAGAAAGATTGGTTTTCTGTTTGTTTGTTTTTTAACTGTTTATGTCAGCACCTATTCATTGCAGTTCCTTGAAGGTTCCCACCACTGAAGGCCCATTTCTTTTGAGGGCAATCAGGCTAATGGTAAACAACCCAGGAATTTAGACTCAGGCGCCTCTCCCCTCGGTGGGTCCTGTGAGCAGAAATCTCATGCCACCCCTGAAGTTAGAGCCATTTGAATCTACCAGTTTCTGGAGACACAGCCCCAGATGGAATTCCAGGAGACTCAAAACCCTGTCGGGAAAACTCCTGGGCCTGAGGTGACACTGGTAGCTTCGTCTACCTGTGCCAAAGGAGGCCCAGTCCCAGGAAGAAAATCTGGGAACAACGGGCTGTCACACAATGTCCCCTCCTGATACTGATAGGGTTTAATGTCGATGTGGTCTGACACTTTCAACAGACAAACAAAAGCTGGGCAGGTGACAGTAGCCAAATCTTTCCCCTCAGCCTTAGTGAGGTCTATCACAGCACAGGGTCTTTGCACATTTGTATCTATAGCAGGATTATCCACAACAGTCAAGTGTGGGAATCGACGCAAGTATCTGTCAAGGCAGGAATCGAGGAACACAGTGTGCTACTCACTTTATAAAGGAAGGGAGTTCTGGAACTGTAAATACACTGCAGAATGTGGAATAAAGCAGACTCAAAAGGCGAACACAACACCTCAATTAATATGAAGTCTCCCTGGTAGTCGCACTTGGCGTGACAGAATAGAATGGTGGTTAGCAGGCTCTGGGAGGAAAGGATGTCTGAGTCAGAGTGTAGAGATTTAATTTTGCAAGATGAAGAGTCTAGGATGCTGGCTGGCCAAGCCACATGAATGCACATAGCGCTTCTGAACCTTAAACGTGGCTGTCTGTGAAGCTGTGGCTACCCCACAGAGACTCCATCCTCACTGTAAAGTGTTAAGAGATGTTATTTGTAATAGAATCCATAGCAGCTTAGTTTTAATTTTAAAAAACTCATCTTTCCTCCTAGCAGATGGTAGGGTGAGAGGAGCTACTCAGTGTGCACTGGAAGAAATCATGTAACAAAAATGTCTACAAAGAGCACAGTCAGGGCTGCTGTCAGCCTTTAACACAGGGCTCACAGAAGACAGGGGGCCACTGGGCTGCGGCTGTGGCTTCAGGGACATCCTAGCCCTCCCTGAACTTCTAATGCTTTGCAAATTGCCATTGACTATAAAGGCTTCTGCACTCAGTTTGTGTAGTCTTAAAATTCAGTCAGAACCTTGGCTTGTGGGTAATGTTTTGGTTTTTAATTCACTTTCCTTTGTTCAGGTAATGAACACTGAATTTTTTTTTTTATTTTTCTTATAGAACTCAAACTTTACTGAGAAGGCCAACTGATCCTCTCTCTTACTTTGAGTATTCTTATTTGGAAAATGGAGCTGAGGGTGGTGGTGCAGTTGGGAGGCTGAGGCAGGAGATCGTGAGTTCAAGGCCAGGCTGGACTACAGAGTAAAATTAGAAGAGTCTTGAAAAAAAAAAAAAAACAACAAAGTGAAACAAAACAACAACAACAAAGGCAAAAACAAAGACCCAGTACCAGGAACGGAATTCCATTGGCATGGACCTGAACTGACAATGGCAACAAAAGATATAAGCTCAAACTCAAATATCTGCTTGCAAACCTGGGCTCTCTCCAAGCAGGCTGATCTCGAGAGGGAGGGAGGAGCTAACTTCCCCAGGGAAGGACCCAGGGGTGAGAAGTCAGGGCACAGGGGTCCTGTTACAAACCAGATGACCTTGCCCGCATGCATCTCACTTTCATGGGTGGAAAAAAAGAAAAATAGATCCTGAGTTTTTCGTGGAAATGAGGCCCAGCCGACCTCTAAGGGACACAGGCGACAGAAATGCAGGGTGGACTTTGGAATGTCCTTGTCCTTAGCCCCTCCCTCCATAGTTCCTTCCCCACAGAGGGGCATGGGGAGGTTCGTGTGGGGCAGACGAACTCTGCTGTGGTTTCTGCTTGGCTTGTGTGTATTCCAGTGGCCTCAGTGTTGAAGCTGAAGCCCTGCAGTGAGGGTTTAAAGTAGAAAATCTACTGCGGCTCTGGTGTTTACAGGTTTTTTTGTTTGTTTGTTTGGTTGGTTGGTTGGTTTTGTTTTTCGTTTTTGGCAGTGGCTGGGAGGAAGGTTTTTGGACTCATGCGGACTCCCATGACTGAATCCTAGGAGCTCTGGAAGAAAAGGGGGAGCAGAAAACCCAGCACACAGCATGGTCCAGGTTTCTTCTAACTGGCGCTATTGCAGGGCAAGGCGCTAAGGATTCTGGGTTGGAGATGTGTAGGAAGGTCTTGTTAAGATTTCTGTTCTTGCAGAGGCAGAGTGGAGCATAAGGAGTATAGAACTTGCTGTGCACGAATGAGGACCAGAGTTCAATTCCCAACACCCACTCTTCTACAACCAGAGAGTCAGAGCCAGAGAACAGCTGGCCAGTCTAGCCTTGATCGTCTTGATGAGAAACCTCGTTTCAATAAACAGAAACAGAGTAGATTGCTCCTGCATGTGGAACACCAGGAAGCTGATGTCTGTCCTCCACACACACATACCCACCCTCCACTCCCACCCCCAGATATAGGTCTTTGAAGGTGGGTTGTGGGCTAAATATATTTTTAAAAGTTATCTAGCTTCTTGTATCTTATAGTAACTGTGGGAAATATAAAAGTAATGCACTGCCTTTTCTATCAGAGTTAAATAAGACAAAACTTAATTAAAAAAAAAATTAAACTCAGGACCTCTGGAAGAGCAGTCAGTGCTCTTCACCACTGAGCCACCTCTCCAGTTCCCTAACTTCCATTTTAAGTCAAACATCAACAGACTTACAACACCACTCTTTTAATTTACTTTTTAAAATTAAGCTTTTATTTATTTGTACGGATATTTTCATTGCATGCATATCTGTGCATCATGGATAAGCTAGCCTGTTGTCCAGAGGCCAGAAGAAGGTGTTGACTCCCGAGACTGAAGGTACAGATGGTTGGAAGCCACGTGTAGGTGCTGGGAGTTGAACCAGTGCTCTTCACCGCTGAGCTGTCTCTCCAGCCTCTACAATGTTACTCTTTCCTCAGATTTATTTTTATTATGGAAAACACAGTCAGCCTGGAAAACTATTTGTGTAAAGATGGAATGAATTTATTATCGGCAGTTTGCAATTCATTCGAAGGGAATGTTATTAAAGCTCCCCTTAAGTAGTCCCTAGTGTCGTTAACACATACAGCATGCATAAAAAATGTTATTTGCAACCTTTGCTGATCTACAGATACCCCTCCTTCATATATATTTGTATATGTATGTATGAGGTATATATATGATATATATGAGGTATATATATATATATATTAGGTATATATAAGGTTTTATATATAAGATTATATTAAATATAAGGCTATAAAGTTATATATATACACATATCCTTATACACTATATAAACACACATATATACATATGCATATATATGTGTGTATGTTTGTGTGTGTGTGTGTGTGTGTGTGTATAATATATATATGCTGCTGGAGTTGTCACCTGTCAGCTTACTGTCACAGTCTCTTACATCAGCAAATCTTCACTCTCTTGGAATGCCCCTCAAGGGCTACAAGAAGAGCAACTCTGCTGCAGGATCAGATGGCCAGGAGAACTGAAGATCTTAACACCACTCATATCTAGCTAGTCTGTGGGAAATGTGTCTAGAGGAGCTTCCTTCTCTTAGTTCTTCCTGTGTTCCTGAACAGCCAGAATCAAGGTTAAGGCTCCTGCCTGGGGGGTCCTGCACAGAGCTGAAGGAAACTGACCATTTCTGCAACAGATGGGCTTTCTTCCATGCCCACTCCACTCTGTGCTTCTCCCATGCCCACTCCACT
>JADRCC010385567.1:4558-34692 GCA_019843855.1 Hylomyscus alleni
ACACACCTACACACTCTTACGCACACTCCACACACTCACACATATGAACACACACACAGAGTTTAAAAATATGAAAAGTCTTTCCAGCTCGATTCCAAAATAACTTCTACTATTTCAAGCCCAGTAGCAGCATCTTCTCTTCATTCATAAATCTCATATCATTTTAAGCAATTTCCATTCATCAACAGGGAGCGTAGATGCTTGCCCTTTGGAGTCCAACAGAAAAATAACCTGTGTGTAAAACACCGCTGACCATTATGCACATCTACATGAAAGGTTTTTGAAAAGAACACAACAGAATTCCCTCATCAAGGATGGTCTACCTGGAGCAACTGGCCGTCCGTCATTAATCAATGGGATTGATGGTATTAAATGGATTGTGAGAGTCCTCCATTTGAAATCGCTCCAATACCATCATTTTTAAAAGAGTGATATCCTTCATTACTTTTGTTCCTTTTAGGCCATCTCTAGAAATATTTTAGTCTCCCCCCCCCCCCCTTTGTTTTCTTCGTCTAAATAGAAATAAGCCTAGTTGCCAGAGGCTTGGATTATTACTTGATGTGAAGTGAATATTTATAGATATGTTGTTTCACTATCCTTTCCTGAATCTAACACCTTTTCTAAAACCCAGGCCCTCAGAATATGCAGCTGTCAAATAGTATTAATATCTCCTTACTTGGGAGCATTACCACTTTGCTCTCTTTTATTAATGTCTGTCCTGTTAAATCTCAAAACCTTACAGGAATCTCTCGCCTCTCTGCTACCATGCAGCCTCAAATCTAATTTGCTCCTTCTTTAAAGCTAGATGATCAAATATTCCTACTTTCACTAGCACACCCAGCTTTTTCCTGTTCGTTTGTTTTTGTTTTGTTTTTAACTCTTTTTTTCTGGTCCTAAGAAAGAGCTTCGGAACTATTAAAATATCCTGTTTCCCTAGCAGGAGACATAACTCATCCTGCAGCACTCCGAAAGGCTCCTGAGAGCCCACACTAGGGGCTGATCTTTTCTCCTTGGATTTTGTGACGCTAATCTTAGCAGCCTGCTCAGGCTCATCTCCAGACATGAGCCCCTTGAGAAAGGCCTCTCGGAGACGGGAGGAAATCTCCCGAGGAGTCCCACCTCCTGATCCTGGGTCCTCCGGTAGCCAGATATTTCCTTGGAACAGTTCCTAGGCCAGTACATCTACCTAAGTTAGACACTGTGTCCTTTCTTCCCGATACAAACTGAGCCTCGGATATTAAACTCTGGCATCAGCAGAAAGCCTTCCGGAGATGCCAGAGACAGAGGAGGTGGGCCAAAGGTCTCACGTGCCCAAGGCATCTGGTGGACGTCATCCACAGCTCCCTGTCAGGAGCCCTCTGGACAGAGTGGCCCGAATCTCTTGCATGTAAGTTTAATATAACCATCCATCTTTAATATAACCATCCATCGTTGGGCCACCTGCCTCCTGCCACCTGCAGTGGCTCAGCCTTATAGGTAGCTTGGCTGTCTCAACAATCTCACTGAAGGGCACCAGGCAGTGACTAAAAAAATTACAAAGCAGTCAAAACTGCATCAAATGTGTGTCCAATGGCGGTGTGGAATAACTGACAGGGCAGTTTAAGGGTCAGTGTAGGAATACTAGCTTCCTTTAAAACGACAAATGAACAAACAAAATCCCAAATCCTCAGTGCCTAAAAACACGGCCTTGTTGGATTTGGAGTCGATCAATCCCTTGAAATTATAACTTGTTTCAGGGGTTCTCTAAATGTAAGCTTCCTTAAGGCCTAATCCAAGGGCATTACATTTTCACGGAATTTAGCCTATCATTTGGGGGGCAGTATTACATTTATACAATATCAGTGGGGAGGCTCTGTTCAGGGTTTTTGATCAGGTGCAGATTGGTTCTCAGGAAGATGACTCAGCTGGTGCAGGTGTAAGATCAAGAAGAGCCATCTTTTTCCACTCCTGCCTTCGTAGCTCCCCACTGATGGAGCCTAGAGTTTGCTTATGACAGGCAAGCAAACTTTTCTCAAGCCACATGCCCAGCCCTGGTAGATTTTCTATGGTACTTTTCTTACTGACAGAAAATATGAGGACCCCGAGAGGCCTCATCCAGGAGTGATGGAAACAGATGCAGAGATCCATAGGCAAACATTAGGCGGAACCAAGACTGGGTGGGTGTGTGTAGGGGGTGAGTGTGGGAGGTTGGGGAAAGGTTAGAGCTGTATTAGCTGGTTTTATGTGTCAACTTGACCCAGCTGGAGTTTTTACAGAGAGAGGAGCCTCCCTTGAGGAAATGCCTCCATGAGATCCAGCTGTAAGGCATTTTCTCAATTAGTGATCAAAGGTGGGAGGGCCCATTGTGGGGGGTACTATCCCTGGGCTGGTAGTCTTGGATTCTATAAGAGGGCAAGCTGAGCAGGCCAGGGGAAGCAAACCAGTAAGGAATATCCCACCGTGGCCTCTGCATCAGCTCCTGCTTCCTGACCTGCTTGAGTTCCAGTCCTGACTTCCTTTGATGATAAACAGCAATGTGGAAGTGTAAGCTGAATAAACCCTTTCCTCCCCAACTTGCTTCTTGGTCATGATGTTTGTGCAGGAATAGAAACCCTGACTAAGACAGGGGGTCTCTTGGAAGAGTGGGGGATAGAATTGATCAAGTTGGAGGGGTCAAGGATACCACAAAAAGACCTACAGAGTCAACTAGTCTGGGCCCATGGGGGCTCACAGAGACTGAACCACCAAGCAAAAAGCATGCAGGGGCTGGGCCTAGACACTCCCTGCCTACCACCCCATTTGTAGCAGATATATAGCTTGGTCTTCATATGGGTCCCCTAACAATTGGAGTGGGGGCTATCTCTGACTCTTTTGCCTGACACCTGGACTGCCTGGTTGGACTTCAGTGGGAAAAGAGGTGCTTAGTCCTGTTGGGATAGATGTTCCAGGGTGGGGTGTATGGGATGGGAGACAGAGCTTCCCTTCCTCTGTGGAGAAGGGGAGGAGGTAATAGGTGTACAGACTTGTAAAGGTGGAGCTGGGAGGAGAAGAGGAGGGGCTGTGATTGGAATATAATGTGAATAAAAAGTTAGTTAGGGAAAAAAAATGTGAGGGCCCTTTAAGAACAGCTACACTTTACAACCAGCAGGGGGCGCCAAGAATCTGCCCCTCTCAGCCCTTCTGGGGCCCACCCCAGCTCACACCCAAGTCATCTACAGCAAAGCTAATTAATGTGTGCATGGAAATACTGTGACTACGGCCACAATCAGGAGGTTGGTGAGACAGAGACAATTTCTGGGAGATCAAGTGCTTACCACAGCCATCCTTTCAGATTTGGTGATATCTTTTGTCATGATATTTTAAAAGATTTTTTTTTTTTTTTTGGTTTTTCAAGACAGGGTTTCTCTGTATAGCCCTGGCTGTCCTGGAGCTCACTTTATAGACCAGGCTGGCCTCGAACTCAGAAATCCGCCTGCCTCTGCCTCTCAAGGGCTGGGATTAAAGGCGTGCGCCACCACTGCCCGGCTAAAAGATTTTAAGAGTATCGATTTCATAAGTTGAGGCATGGAGTAACAGATGAAAATCAAAGAAGACAAGACTTCCAGGCTTGCTCAAAGACTCCAGTGATCTTACAATTAAAGTGACCGCATCACACCGGATGTGGAGGCAGACATAACACCACACCAGGATGTGGATACAGACACTGCATTTGTTTTGTTTAATTTGTTTTCTGCTTATTTCCTTTTACTGTGTTCATTTCTCTATGTCAAAAAAAATTTTTTTGTCTTTATGGAGTCTTTTGATTATTAACAAGGAAAGGTCTTTGCAAATCTCAACTTCTTTTCCATATGCATATACCTGGAATATGATTTTAAAAATTAAAAATTAAATTGGAATGGAGAGATCAACAACAGATAAATACCTCATCCTTTGATATAAGAATCAAGGTGACTGAAAATGACAATTTCATTAGAATTCTCTCCTTCCTTTCAAGTGATTTCATAATCTGTAGAAAACACAATTGGTGGTGCTTGCTTGTTTGCTTATTAACAATTGTCTTTTGCATTCTTGGAAGGCAATCGCCTCAAAATTCCCAAATCATTTAACTTATTTTTTTTTAACAGATGTAATGATTATTCCTAGTTGTCAACTTGACTATATCTGGAATGAACTACAATCCAGAATTGGAAGGCTCACCCGTGATCCAGATCTTGAAGCTGGGAGACACAAGTTTCTGACCTGGATCTTGGCATGGAGATCTTGAGGCATAGTAGCCTTGAAAAACTTAGGCCCAGGCAAGGGAGTATATACCTTTACTCCCAGGAGCCTAAGGCAAGGAGATCTCTGAGCTCAAAGTCATCTGGAACAAAGCAAGTCCTAGATCCAGGCATGGTGGCACACACCTTTAATATGGGCCACACCTCTGCTGGAGACCTACATAAGGACATTGGAAGAAGGAAGATTTGCCCTTCTTTGCCTGCTTGCATTTACTTGCCAGCCCATCTGTTGGAATCTCCTAGCCTTGTGGGACTGAGCAACTACTAGATCCTTGGACATCCGATTCACAGCTGACCATTGTTGGGGAGTTGGACTACAGACTGTAAATCATCATAGCAAATTTCCTTACTATATAGAGACTATTCATAAGTTTTGAGAACCCTGACTAATACAATAGAAAAGGACATGTTGAACTGGTTTGTATTGAGAATACTGATTATTTTCCCCCTATAGTTAATAATGGTGGGCCCATAAGGAAACCCTCTAAGAAGTGTTATTCAGACAAGCTATGTTTCAAAATGAAAGTCTCAATAGCCAGACCTTGTGTTATCTGCTTACCTGGGCCAGAGTCTTACGCCCTTCACTGTGCCAAAGGAAGAAGGTTGACTCCATTTAACACGAGAAGGTTGGAAATTCCAGAGTAAGATCTGCACAAGCTTGTCTGCTCGGAGCATGTGGCAGGACCCATGATACATGCAGATTAGGGATGGCAATAGGAAGGAGCTATGTATGCCAGAGGGGAAGCTCCCCTTTGATGGTCCAGGAGGGATGGAGAGGAGCCAGAAGGTGCCCGTTGGCTTTATCACCTTGGGAACTTCATTTCTCTCTGCTTTGTGTTTCAAAGGTATCAGGTGAAAGGCTGTATCAATGACTGGCTTCCCATGTGAACAGTGCTGGACTTCATACCTGCCAAAGATTCTATAGAAATACAGTCACTTAGCCTGGCATTTGGTCACAGAACACATCCTTCCTTATGGCTCGGTGTGATGAGATGGGTTGTTTCATCAGACAAAGCACAGGGAAGTGTGAACTGGAATTAACAAGACTGATCCTTCCTCTTCTTTTACCCTTAAATGGTAGATTTTATCCTAAGTTGTTTCCTAATGGTGCAACTGCCTTCTTCAGCAACTGATCTATTCCCGGGCTCTGGAAATGACTCTTCTATTTTTATTTTCAAATACTGCTCACCAGCCCAAATCTGCTTTTCTATCCTGAAACCCTCTTCCTTGATTCTTGACCCCACATCTGTGGGTACCCGTCACAGCCATCTAAACTGATACTTAAACACATCAAGCTCCTTATTGGTTCCTTAGTAGGATACCTGCTTTCCTATACGATGTCATCACCAACTCTCTCCATAGGCAACTTGAATTTATTAAAACCTTTCTGTCTTAGTTAGGGTTACTGTTGCTGGGATGAAACATCATGACAAAAGAAGTCAGGACAGGAACTCAGACAGGACAGGAACCTGGAGGCAGGAGCTGATGCAGCAGCCATGGAGGGTGCTGCTTACTGGCTAGCTCCCATGGCTTGCTCAGCCTGCTTTCTTAGAGACCCCATGACCATCAGCCCATGGATGGCACCACCCACAATGGGCTGGGCCCTACTACAAAGTAACTAATTATGAAACTGTCCTACAGCTGTGCCTTACAGAGGCATTTTCTCAACTCTAGCTCCTTCTTCTCCAGTGACATTAGTTTCTGTCAAGTAGACATAAAACTAGCCAACAAACTTTTGGAACACATTCCACTTTCAGCTGCCAAAATCCTAGACCCAACCTGTATAGCTACTGTATAGCTGAGCTTTTTTCTCTTTTTTCTTAAAAAGAATGCGTGGAATGTTTTGTTCAGCAACTGCCTTATTCTAGTGCCCAGTGTAGTCGACGTGACCTGGAGATAACCCTTCTATCTTAGGGTACAATTAGTGACCCACACTCATTGTGATTTTTTTTTTACAGGTGTCTACTCTGCTATTTGAAGGGAACACAACTCTTTGAGTCATGCAATAATACTCAAAATTCATCCCTTCTGCTCCCTCTGGGCTAAGATAGAAGATAAGCACATAAGACATAAGCAGTCTCACTTATTTGGGGGTGACACCACAGCCTGAGTTGTGCTCCGTGCTGTGATCTACACTTTACAGTTCACTTGGCAAGTAAGCATGGTCCTGAGGAGTGAAGAAAAGTACAAGATACAATAGGAAATAAAAGTACAAGGTCCAACAGGAAAAGGAACTATAGTTCTTAAGAATTAAATCCCTATAAAAAATAAACAAGAACACATAGACAAAAACCTGGCCTGTGCATTTTCTGCAAGCCCAGACGGTGGTGATGGCCTTGTGTCCCAGTAAGAAGGCAGGAAACACGCCTGGTTAACAACACCGAGCCAAAGAAGAGGGGCTGTGAGCAGGGAAACCAGGCCAGGTCAGGTGGGATCTCCAAAGAGAAGGCGATGCGGCAGCTTCCTTCAGCTCCTGCTTTACACTCAGCCAACAGACTGCCCTCCCCTGCATGTTCTTTCCACGTTACTAAACACCATCTACCACACTACGTAAATAATTGATTCGTTTACAGGCCCTCCCCACTCCCAACCAGGTCTTGCTTATGTTTGAATGGGGAAAACGACATATTTTGGGGGGTGGGGGAGACTTGTCTCTGTTCATTGCGTAGGCTAGCTCCTCATAGAGAACTCATTTTTATTAATGAGTTAGTGGGGGCTTCCCTTTAATGGCATTTCTTTACAGGCACTGGTTCTGAAGCTTGTACATAAAAGATAAAGTTAAGAAATTACTTTAAACGTCAAAACACCCCTCCCGCGTTGAAAGTCTCTCACATAAGGCCAGGTGTCCTGCATGTTGCCTGTTTGTGGGAGGAAGGGGAGAATGAGGCACCCCGAACACCCCTCAGATTTATTTCTGGTGCTTCCGACAAGATGATTCACAGGGGCTCTGCCATTTCCGACTAGGAAGAAACAGACAACCCAGCTTGCTTTTCACTCCTCCGAGGCAGCAAGAGCATCCAAGAGAAAGGCAACATACAGAACAGATGTGAAAATGCAAAGACTTTTCCCAGCTTGGCTCTGGGTGAAGGAAGACTCGAATATGCGGTCGGTTGGTCGTTCGCAGCTAGGCTTTCCCCCGGCATGTCTACCCAGGCCTGTCAAGGGGTTGATGCAATGACACAATAATGAATCACCTGCTTCAAGACATTGTATCTAGTAGCACATGAACAAACCACTTAGTCATCCCATCTGCAACAAAGCATTTAACCACAACCAGGTCCAAAGTGGCCCTCTTGCTACCTTGTAGCTACCATGATGATTTGTATCATGTGGGCCAGGGACTGAGCTGTCCACAATTTGAATGCACGAAACACAAAAAGCCTGTGCAAAACATAAAGAGCCTGCTCGTTGCACTCGGAATATGTTAAAACGGCCTACAGATGTGTAGAATCTAAAACTTTAAGTAAAGACAGGAACAGCAAGTCTTGATACAGTTACTGTTTCTGATACATCGAGAAGTGCATAAACTGCATTGTTCCTTAGAGCCATGTAAATCATGGGTCATTAAGACACACGCAATTAGGAGGCGCACGCTTAATCGCAACTCATGGCAATGAAGGGAGAGATCATGAATCGGGAAAGTCAACTGCAGAAAATAAGGGGCGGTGGTGAGAAGGAACCTAAGGACTTGGAAAGCTCAGAGTCAGGCACCTAATACCATCTTTGTGTTGGCCACCACAAGGAGCCCCAAGTAACATAACCACTTTGCTGGCAAACTGCATTAATGAGGGTGAAATCTGAACCCAGAACACTAAATACAAACTCACGAATTCTAACTAATAAACTATAGACCCACTCTGTCCAAACCGTCACTTCGTGTGCATGAATTACCCCCATATCCTATTTATACACAAACAGTGCTTTGATTTAGTTTATGGATCTACTGTGGTAGAGACTGCCTCCCCCTGACCCCTACTTCGCCACCATTAGCCCTGACCAAGGACAGAGGCAACCACAATTACCTATATAGATACGAATTGTTCAACAAAAAGATTCATGTCCTGAAGGCATGTACCAGCAATTTAGGCACAGCAGCGGGCAATGCCTATGAGCCAGGCTGATGACATGCACCCTCAGAACTCCTGTTAGAAGTCTCAAGAAGATGGCCTCCTGTGAGGGGGTGTCTTGGTTAGGGTTCTGTTCCTGTGAAGAGACAACACAATCATAGCAACTCTCATAAAGGAAAACATTTCATTGGGGCTGGCTCATAGTTCAGAGATGTAGTCCATCATTGTCATGCTGGGAAACATGGTGGCATGCAGGCCAACATGGCACTGGAGAGGCAGCTGAGAGTCTGTGCCACACTTCCTCCAACAAGGCCACATCTACTTCTACAAGGCCGCAACTCTTAACAGTGCCACTCCCTATGGGCCTAGGGGGGGCATTTATTACTGAACCCCACCCCCGAGCCCCACTGGGAAGGGCAGGGCATGAGGCTGGGGTTGTAGTCTTTTCGGCATTTGGAAAGAAGTTGGCTTTGATTCATACCAGGACAGAGACAACCACAGTTACCCTATGGATATGAATTGTTCCACAAAAGGATTCATGTACTGAAGGTATGGTACCCAGCTGGCATTGCTGCTGAGGGGTGATCTAATACTGAAGGTCCTGAACACCCAATGGACAGATTGATCTGTTGACGTCATACTTCCATGGCATAACTGGGAGATGGTAGACACTTGGAAGCAGAACCTTGTAGAAGTAGATCTAAGAGAGTGTTCTTGAAGGGTAAACCTTCTCCCCTTTCCTTGCTTGCTAGCCATTGTATAGTGAGCGTCAGAGCTCTCCTATACTCTCCAGTGAGCCCTATATTTCTTGATACTCTGCATAATCACAGGTCAGGAAAGTGTAATTGCTGAAAGTGTAATACAAAATAAATCCTTACTCCCTTATGGTGTTGCTGGCTTTTTTCATAGCAATGCACCATTGACTAACACAATATTGTGTTAGTATGTACATGTGTTTTCATAGGTGTGTTAAAAGGCTTCAGAGATAGTTGTATAAGATGCATAGAATCAGAACCAAGGAAAGGGAGAATCTTACTCCTGTGCCTCTCTCAGAAGAATCTACACTTGGTCAAGTTGCAAAGGATTTTATGAGCCACTGTGTTTCTGAGTTCATTATCACAACTTGAAGGTCACCTCTCCGTCACTTGAAACAGTGGTGCCCACATATTTCACCTTTATTTCCATAAAGATAACATGAACTGCCCCTTGGAGATGTTCTGCAAACACTCTCATCACTGATCACTGCCCAAAGAAACAAAAAAGAAGATGGATTTAAGCCCTCTATTAATGCCTATAGGGGAAAACCTGAGAGGTTCATAAAAAGAGAAAAGTTGAAGAATCGAGGGAAAGAGACAATCAGTTAAATGAGAGAAACATTCGAAATGGAGGCTGCCCCCGTCCTTGGGCATCCCAGTAAGTAATTGTGTGAGCCACCTCAAGGCAGCAAGCCCAAGGCCATCTTGTGTACTGGGTGCTCATTGGAGTGGGCAGTCACTGGAGGGCAGCTGAGCCTCAGAAGGAGTCCAGGACATAGGCTCCCTGGATGTGATCTCACCTGATGGCCAAAGGCTGCCAGACTCCTAGAGATGGTCTAAGCCACGTTCTCATCCTAAAGTAGGGAGGACTAACCTGCAGGAGCCCCCCCTCCAAGTGCTTCTATAATTAGGACAGAGCCTGTGTCAACAGCAACACAAGAGTTCTACAGAGAATCTCAGTGGTAGGAATAGAGGCAGGTCATAGCCAAGTTCCATAGGTGAAAGAGGAAGGGAGGAGGGGCCAAAGTTGATGGTGGTGGTGATGATGATGAATAATAACAATAGCAATGATGATGATGATGATGATGATGATGATGATGATGATGATGATAATAATAATAATAATGATAATGCTAGTGAGATGGGGGAACTTTGAATTCTGAATGTTACCCTGTATGTCAATGCCAACACTGTAACCGTAACTAACATGGCTTGCCCTCATGGTGCAGATCTTGAGTGCTAAGCAAGGGCTAAAGCACAGTTTCTCATTGAATTCTCACTAGTTTCCTGCCCGAAGGCCCTAGGTTTAGTAAGGTAAAACTGGTAGCCAAAATAAACGTATGTGTTCAAAGTGAGCAGCATGAAGAATCAGCTCACACGTGTGTTGTGAAATGATTAGCAGGATGGATTGATACATCCTCTGCTGTTCCTGGTTACCTCGTAGGCTGATGACACTTCAGATGTCCCCTCTGCCCAGTACAGTGGTATCTGCGGTCACCACTAGGTCATCATCAGACAGTACAGATGTCCGGAGCTTGGTCCTCTTAGGTTTCTGCCCTCTACCCAACATTGTCTTTATCTTCCAGACTCAGAGACCCACCGGAGTCCTTCCTGCTGCTATGAGTTTGATTTTGTTGTTGTTGTTGTTAAATGCCACAGATGTACAGCAGGGTTATCAAGTATTTGTCTTTTTAAATCTGCCTGGTTTACTTCCTGTAAAAGTTTGAACACTGGGTGTATCATAAAGACCCAAGTGTCAAAGACCTGGTCCCAAGATTGCAATATCAAAAGTGTGGGGACTTCTAGGAGGTAGGGCTCTGTGGGAGACTCTCAGCTCACTGGGTGTGTGCTCTCCAATGCAGTTGGACGACCACAGTCTATTCGTCTCTCTGTTCCATGACTCATAACTGGCGTGTTTCTGCTCTATCACACACTCGTGACTTTCTCCCCCCTCCACATTTTTTTATTTATTTATTTGGATTATCAGAGATCGGACCTGGGGTCATTTAGATGGCATGCAAGTGCTCTACCACTGAGCTCTACCACCTGGTGCCAGTCTCGGAACAATGGGGGGCAAATGGTCATGTGCAAGAATATTCAAAGCTACTGAAGGAAACGTTTTCTTGTTATAAATTGATGATTGTGTCAGCTAAATCATTACAGTCACAGAGAGCGTGGCATAATGCCCTTCAGAGTCATCCATTTTGATGCTATTATTCCTGGTATACAGCGCATCTTCCTCATCAGATCACCCATCGATGAACATGTAGGCTGATACCATTCCCTGCCTCTAGTCAATAATGCTGCAATGGACATGCCAGTGAGAAGTCTATCCCACTGATTTCCTTTGTCCACGTGGTATACATAAGGGAGTACTAGGCTGCATGGTAATTTGGGACCTCCTACATTATGTTGAATAATGATATCATTTCCCATTCCTACCTACAGTGTCCAGGTTTCTCTTTTCCTCCACATTCCTGTCTTTCTCTGAACTAGGTTTTTGAGGGATATTCAGGAGCTTGCTTGATCCAAAGGGAATCCCAGAAGGATGAGGCATTGTGCCCAAGCATAGGCTAATGAAAACCACCAGCCTTACACCTACTGCTTACAGGAAGAAACACAAAATTGGTGAGCTGTGAACAGAGTTGCAAAGTAATGGCCCAATTTACCTTTGAAATATAATAAAATGCCCTTTAAGTAGGAAATTAGAGACTTTCTTGGCATAGTCCACAGCACAGGACAGCTCTGGAGTAAATTTACACCCTGTCCTTCCCACTTCCCCCCCCCCTTTTGGTGTTCCATTATCAATCTCTCAGCAGGGCTGGGATTTCAGCATTAGTGCTCACAGACAGAACTGGAAATAACAGCATTCTGCAAATCCCTACCGTTACCCCCTTCTCCCCCATCACATTCGGATTCCTTGGTGCTGCTGCAGATTAAAGGTAATTCTCTGTCATTACTGGTGTCATTTATCACCTTCCCTGTGTGCTTCTTTTGTGCAAACCTTTAGGAAGCCTCGCTCATTTGAGGAAGTTCAGTCTCTGAGTGGAGAATGAAGCTGTGGGTTTGTTTTTTTTTTCTTTTTCTTTTTCCTAGGCAGTACTTCTAGGTGTTTCTTAGGATACAGCCCCATGGACTGCTGCGATGATGGCAGCCGGGGCCAAGCTTGTCAGGAGACAAAAGACAAGGCCATCTATCACCATTATTTGGAAATCTCATCTAGCAAAGGATTTATGATCTGCTGGGGTTCAGAGGAGATTAAAAGAAAACAAAACAGAGGTTGAATAAAGCGTGTCTGCTGGTGCATGAAGACGAGAGGGATTTCAGAGGAGACCCGAGGTGATTGGCATGCAGTCAGACGTGCCACGTGACACAGGACTCTGTGCTACAGGGGTGTGGACAGGGAGAGTTGGAGACTGCTAAGTGGCATGGTTGCATCATTTGAAGAGCAGCCCACCTCTTGAGCATCTGATGTGGACAGGAGAGAGGGGCATGCATACAGAGCTGTGGATCCAGACTCTTACAGTCAACAAGCCAGCCTATGAGCCAGACACAGTGACAGCCTTGTGCCTCAGGTCTCTCTAGTTTTTCATGAAGTGGTTGTTAAGATCTTAAGTCAAGTTGTAAACCTAGAAGCCCCTCCCCCTTACAAAGTAATCATCATTCAATAAATGCTAGGCTAGCTTCCCCGCAAATGCCACCAGTGACCTACCCTCACTGAATTGGCAAGAAGGGTAGAGAACTTACTAAGAATATTTACAGTCTCCTCAGTGAGACAGTGGTACTGGAGTGTGACTCATCACCACACATGTTGCCATGCCAACAACAACATCTCTCTAGTTATCATAGCTGTTAGAGAGAGCCAGGTCTTGAACTCGACAGGCAAAGCCTCTGTCTTAACTGGTTATCAGACTGGTCGCTTAAGGGACACTTGTAACCTATAAAGGCACTGGTTTTGCCTGAGTGGAATTTAGAAATGACTTAGTTGCATAGTTCACAACAACTTGCACTTCTTTTAAATGACACACACATGGCCTGCCTTAGAGAATTACAAGCTCACCTCACCTAGTGCCTACAGTTTTGTACAGTGACTCTCAGGGGGACTGAACAGAACCTACCTCTTCCAAATGTGGGCCAAATATGTCCCAGATGTCCCCAGTGACTTAGCAAGCTTCTAACAGTCCCTGTAACTTGTCCGGATCTTAAAGGGACTTAAGATTCTTGTCTTTTTTTTCTACAAATCTCTTATAGGCTTCCTTGGGTGGTGCACCTCACAGATACAGTCTCTTCCTCTTATGATGTAACTTGATAATATACACCCCTCCCCAGCTCCTTCTGAGGTCTGCCCCCAAGCTACCCTGTGGAGCGTTTTTTAAAAGCCCATCAAGTCCAGTTTTTGCTGCACACATATTCTTGGCTATGTGGCCTTCACTGGAGGGTGGTCCACCCACCTGGGGCTGCTCCCTTGAAGAAAACTGATTTGCCCCCTTCAGTAGTTATTAGTTCCCAATAGCTCCTGATATAGGGGTGGGCTTTCATGCCCTCTTCTCCTCTCTAGGCTGGACTTTTGTTTTGCTTGAGCTTGTACAGACCTTGCACACAATGCCTCAACTGCTGTGAATCCACACGTGCAACTGCCCCCACACTATCCAAAAGACACTGTTTTCCTGTAGCTAACCTCTGCTCTGACCTTCTTACAAGCTCCCTCCTCCTTTTAGTGCATCTGTCAACCCTCCCTAGAGAAGCTTTCCTTCGAAGTCAACGGTGATCCACACAGACACCTACAACTGCTCAAGGTACAGAGAATCAGACTCAGCAGTGCTCAGCCTGAAGGAGACATCTTTGGTCTTACAACCTCTCCTCCCAAGGCATTGGTATCATCGGGGGTGGGGGGGGGGGAGAGCTGGAAAGAATGTAAGAGTCAAACTCAGTTGTTAAAACTCCAAACTGGTCCAAGGAACTGGCAAATGATGGAGGCGCTCCTTCTGGTAAAATGTACACATGGGAGTGGCCTTACTGTGTACAGAACTTCCAGGAGAACCACAGGTTTGCTCCAAATCTTACATAAAAATGCTTCTTGCTTCATCAGTTTCATTAAGGACAGGGAAAGGTCATGCTTGCTCTCCCTCAGAATACAACTAAGTCAGGGAGGTGCCATGAGCCATGAGTGAGTTACTCAGGTGCAGAAAGTGAGAGACTCTGACTAGGACGGTGCTTCTGAATGGATGACGAATGTAGGGGTGATGTCATGGCAGTCATCTGTGGTCACCTGAGTTTCTGACCTTAGCCATTCTGACTGATGTGAGGTGGAATCTCGGGGTTGTTTTGATTTGTATTTCCCTGATGACTAAGGATGTTGACCATTCCTTTAGGTGCTTCTAGGCCATTCAATATTCCTCAGTTGAAGATTCTTTGTTTAGCTCTGTACCCCATTTTTTAATAGGGTCATTTGGTTCTCCGGAGTCTAACTTCTTGAGTTCTCCGTATATATTGGATATTATGTCTATCGGATGTAATAGGATTGGTAAAGATCTTTTCCCAATCTGTTGATTTCTGTTTTGCCCTACTGTCAGTGTCCTTTGCCTTAAAGAAGCTTTGCAATTTTATGAGGTCCCACTTGTTGATTCTTGATCTTAGAGCATAAACCATTGATGTTCTGTTCAGGAACTTTTCCCTTGTGCCCATGTATTCGAGATAAAGTTTACATATTTACAAATATTATAAGCACTTACTATCTCATTTCACTGCCTAAAGTCTCCTCACCTTTGTCACTTTTCCTCCCCACAGGAAGGCCACATCTAACCCTGGTGGCACTGCTGAGAGGATCAAAGTAACATCCATTGTCAAGACATTTTACTGCCATCTGCTGGGAGAAAAGTGCCATTACTCACTACATACTTAGTGGCTAAGATGTGACTAGCACCTTATCCATGGGCTCTAAGATCTGGACAGTGTTTGACCACTCCCAACACCCTGTGAGCTCTGAGCATCTCCACAAGGGGAAGCAATAAAAAGCAGTTGCTATGAGATTTGCTGTTTTGAAGAAAGGAAGAAGTTTAAGAATAACTTTAATACTCAAAACAGGGTGAAGTTTCTGCGAATTAATTCCCCTCCCATCCCGGAGCACTTTATTTAGTTCTGTGATTGTGAAAACCAGACTTTGAATTCTATTCCAACATGATTGTGCTAGAAGGGGCGTGGGGCTGCCATGTGGTAAATGTTTGATAGGACTATGATTTCACTGCTACCTATGTCTGGCAGAACCAGTTTCTTCAGCTGACAGTGAAGAAAATAGAGAATGCTTACCAGCAAGGCATGTATTACTGTCAGGGGGAATGCTTGGCACAGAACAATCAACAGCAATATTAACTGCTGTTGATGCCGGAGCTGATATTAATTATTGATGCTGTTTCTGTGATCTCACATTCTTCCCAATGTGCAGAGACATTGTTATTCTAGTTTCCGACTTACAATCACCATTACTGAGACATTTCTATATCACA
Source organism: Hylomyscus alleni (assembly GCA_019843855.1). Taxonomy (NCBI): domain Eukaryota; kingdom Metazoa; phylum Chordata; class Mammalia; order Rodentia; family Muridae; genus Hylomyscus; species Hylomyscus alleni. The sequence continues at coordinate 20,140 of JADRCC010385567.1, forward strand.
GAGGTAGACCAGATTCTGAATCTGAAACTCTGGAACAGGTACCTTGTGACCAAGGGCAGAGCCAGCGCCAGGCTTAGACTTGATAAGATACTCTATTTCAACACTTGAATTCAGCGGGATGCCTCTCTGGATCCTGGAAGACTTATGGAGGGCTGTTGATGCTACTGTCTTAACACCATAAAAGAAATGGAAATCTTCCAGTAAGAACATATAGAATGGCTTCTTGGTCCTCTATCCAAATCACTGTCCTATGGACATCTTGGCGATTTCAACAGGAGAAATGAACTAGCTAAGAGAATCTGCTCCTGAGACCAGCTGAGTTGTTGAATGGGGAAGGGCACAGGGCATGTGCAGAAGAGCCTTACTCCCTGGAGAGGACTCTGCTCAAAGCACAGTGCAAGTGCTGACGCAGCATGTGACCTAAGCCTTTTCTTTCTAGCATCTGTTTATACAAATTCTGACCAGGTGGCAGACTCTTCCCCTCTGCTCTCAAGCAACAGGACGCAGGACAGAGAACACCTGTTCCAAAACTGCCCTGATTAGCTGGAAGTTGGCAAGTATAGCAAGGGCTGGGGGCCACACATGGGGAGAGGATCCTGCTGCCTTGTCAGCCCTTGGCTCTGCTCCTGATCTTGGCTCTAGTCCCTGTCCGTGGCTAATGGGATTGATCCACGGGCATAAATCTGAAAGCTCCTGTTGGCAAGTGTGAGGTTCTCTTATCCAAGGCCATTGCAGTGTGCCGCTGCTATCTAAAAGCAAACGTTTCAAACTTGGAGTAAAAGTACTAGAGATGCAGGTAGGGCCATGATGCTCTCCGCTCCCACACAGCTTCCGGGAAAGTGTGTCACTCAGGTGACTGTGGATGCATACATGACTGAATGCATGATTTATGTATGCAGTTTTGCTTTGAGAAGGTAACAATAACCAAGTCGGCACATGCTGATTGGAGGAATAGATGCAAAACTCCAGGGAAACTTTGGGGAGCGATAAATAGAGGGGGAGGTGAGGAAAACTGTGGGAGAGTATCCTATACAAGGGGACATGTGCAGGATGGAGGAGACAGACGCTCCGTGTAGAAGGAAGAGCGTGCAGCATGGGAGATTGGAGATGGGGTCTGAAGGGAGAGGACGGAGCTCAGGGAAGAAGGGACGTAAGAGCCAAGTCACCATAGTTATCAACGTGGGAGGAGCGGGTGAGAAGCTGGTGTGTCATTGAAAAACTCCATTGTGACAGCACGCTGCAGCATGCTTGCTCTGTACACTCTAGGGTGCCTCTACCATGGTCCCTCATCCCAGCAGGCACACACATTCTGGACAGGCCTTTTAGTTTTCTAAGGATAGAAAACTTGCACACAGAATGTTATCATTTTAATATCTGCTGGCTGATATGGGAGCTACGAGCCTTAACTAAAGCACTGATCTAAACGTGACTCGCAACAGTTATAAGAAAGAAATTCTAGATTTTTTTTTTTGTTGTTACTTACAGGCATAAAAGTCAGAGGCCAGCATGAACCTAAGTTAGAGATAGAATATAGTCAGCGTGGTTAAGAAAATAATGAAAGAATGTTAGAGCTAAGGAAGGGATGCTTGGAAGCTTGCAACTAATGGAGTTCGGTGTGTGCTCGAAAGTGCTCATGAAATGAAGGTATCAGTGAATCTTCTCATTTCTATGGTTCTTAAATCACACCCCCTGGAGGTTGCTCTGGGTTTTGTACAGCAACTCTGTAGCTCTGAACTGAGGAGTCAATCTGTTGTGAATGTGAACACGAATGTGAGTCTAGTTTATTAAGCATGTGTTCACATTAGGGTGTGTCAAGCTTCTGAAGTTCCTTGGAGAGAAACTGTAAGTTCTAATTTCATAATAACTGGCTACTTGTAAAGCTGCTATTCCTCTAAACACAGCATATGTATCTTCAAACTGAGGTTGGAGCAGGTTCTGTGCCCATTGGCAAACTTCTGTCAACTCACCTGGCCCTTAGCCTGGTGCTCACCTGGGGCTCAATGTGGGCAAATACTGAATCTGAGTTTATTTAGGTTGAGTGGTTGGAGCTGGAGGTATGATGTCTTCCTGCAATGAACTGAATGGGACAGGGATGGCTTTGATGCCACCTTCTTCTGTCTATCCAAAGCCCTGTGACTGTACTACACTCCAGGAAAGAGGGTGGGGGGGAGAGAAAAACAGTGGGTATTAAGCTTTTCCAAGCTTGTTATACTTTTTTTTTTGTAGGAAGTGACACCACATTTCTCATGTCTGCATGGAAAACATATTGTTCTAATTAGAAAACTCATATCAAGATCCCTACCTCAATAAAGAGAAGTGAAATAAAAATAAAAGCTTATTAATTCTCTCTATATTGATCCAGATAATATATCTAGATTTGCTTGGATTCTAGATGTAGAAAAGACTTCTCTACATACAGTTAAATATAGAAAAGAATATCCAAAGTAATGTTTTCCACAATATGTAAATTAGACACCGAAAAAAAGAAACACATTTTTAAAAGGGACTTTGTAGTCTCATGATATCTGTGAGACTTTTAAAAATCATTATACTGACATTATGTTCCTGGACTTTAGTGCGCACTGGGAAGAACACATCAGAAATAAGACCTATGTGAGCAAAGAAACTAAAACTGTAACTTCACACAAATTAGAAGCCAGGCTGTACCTATGTTACATACAATAGCATTTTTTTAACATATGAAAATGCCACATGCTTTTAAAATATCAAATAAGAGAAGCTACATTTGTGCTGAGCCATATTCTTATTTCCCTTCAGGACACCGAATTTGGAAGTCTCTGATCTCTGATTCTACATGGCTTAATTACTTCTTCCCAGGATGGTTCTTTTTCAATTGTCTTCACTTTGTCAACTTAGACAAAAGAAACTGTTAGTCTCCTAAGCTAAATTTTAAGAATCATTTTGTCCTCTAGATGAGACCATTGGGGAAAGAAAATTTATTAGTTACTTTGCTCTTTGCTGTGACCAAACACTGGTCACAAAGCAACTTAAAGGAGCAGAGGTTACTTTGGCTCAAGGTTGAAGAGGACACAGTCCTTCATGATAAAGAAGCAGGGGGCTCCAAACAGAGTCTAGAGGGCTGGTTCTTGGCTGGCTTTCTCCTTTTCCCCTTTTGATTTAGCCTGGGGACCTAGGCCATGGGATGGTCCTACTCAAATTCAGGGCTAATCTTTCCATCTCAATTAATCCTCTTTGGGAAAGCCCACTCACATGCCCATACACCCAAGGGTGTACCTCATTAATACCCCAGGGTTCCAAGTTGACAATCAAACTTGATCACCACAGGAAATACACACTTTGTTTTGGGGGAGCTCCTTTAATGCACTGAGCATTGTTTCTCCATCCTTGGCTCCAGAGCACCCTTCTACCTTGTCCTACAGGAGCTCAATCTGAATCTGACTTCTGTAGATACTCAGGAAACCCAAGATAGGCTAGATGGACACTATTCACATCCTCTATTGTTTCCATGATAAACTTAGTTATTCATTTCTTTGAATTTTTAAGGCACAGTACTTGGAGTGTGACTGCCTGGGGTGAGACCACAGAACAAGTATTTCTACTGTAGGACTATGGATACATGCAGGTCTTTGTAAGTCAGTAACATTGTAACATCTCTCTTTGAGTTGTTGAGGGTAGCTCTATGCCAGTCAGGTAGCCCTGCAAATGGTAGCTATTACATAACGATCACCTCCTTCCTGTCTCCATCTTATCATAGTGTTGTCTCAGGGCCACATCACACTAGAACACCATAAGTCTAAATAAGCCAGCTCTCCCTGATTCCGCAGCACTTTCCTTGGAATACTGAACATTGAGTACACAAAGATAAGAAACCATCCTTACAGACTTGGAAGGAGAGGAGAGAAATACAATGAAAACATGTTGCATGAAATTCTCAAAGAATTAATAAAAGTACTATTTTTGAAAGACACTGTCTTTACTCTTAAGAATGCTAAGTTCAGTGTCGATGGTAAACATAGATGCTCCCAATGTAAAGTAAGGAAGTACTGATGACCGCTAGGTGGTTTGATGGCATTTCATTCTCCCGGTGCCAGACTAAGGACAATAGAGAGGCGTAACAGATGGTCAACATACTGTGCTTCCTATCTGCTACTGTGTGCTGGTGAGAGCCTTGGGTCAGTCAGACCTGTGCTGTCTGTATTATAAACTCTCCTCAACAACGTGCAGCCCATTGAGGAGAGCCTGCATCTGTAGGATAGAGGGTGTGAAGGAGCCAAAAGAGGAGGGAAGAGAACTGAGTTTTGTTCGGTGACGAAGATGATCTATTTGCCCACCTCCTGAGAAAGGCAAGTTAGCACGGATGGTCAGAAAGGTTCTCCCTTCTTGTCCCAGGACGTCAGCCCACAGTACTGATGACCAAGGGAAGTGGGTCCATAGTCCAGGCTGTGGTCAGAGTACAAGAGAGAGAGAAGGGCTCCTGAGATGCCTCACAGGATAGATAGGAAAGATAGGGAGGGAGAAACTGAAGGATACTTTAGGCATCTCTGTAGGCAGAGAGAAGAGCCAAGGCTCTTCGCAAGTTTGGACGAAAGGTGCTTTGACGCTGCTGGAGTTTTAAATTCAGTGAATTCAATGTGGAAGTGGCAAAGCCCCAACTCTGGGGAGGTAAGCAAGAAAGGAGTGGGTATCCAAGGTTCTTGGGGCTATATCTTTGGCAACAGGGAACATTAACTGCTACAAGCAGTGCTTTCTATTGTTCACGTGGCTGCAAAGAGAAGAGCTGAAGAGATAAATAATGATAACACTCTAGTAATTTGGATGTAGTTGGCAGGAGTTTGAGTCAGGATTCCCATGTCAAAAGCTAAAACAGTGGCTGGATTTAGGAAGTGCTCTGGAGGTCCCTCTCAGAGCCTAACTGAGGAAGTGCTTGCTGCTAAGGGGATTTCCTGCCTCTTTCTGACTCATGCCAAACCACCTATGTTCTGCTCAAGGTGTTGCCTTGTGCTAGGTACCATGCTATGTGCTTGATCTACGGGTTCATTCAAAGAATAATCCCCATGGGGCAGGTAACTAGGAATTCTGAATAAAGATGGAACTGAGGTACAGAGGGAGCGTGTCTACAAACATCCAGTGAGTAGCTGAGGATGGTTAGAAGTCACATTTAAACAGCCTGACTCTGAAATGCTTACAACCAACTACCTACCTACCTACCTACCTACATACATACTTACCTACCTACCTGCCTACCTACCCACCTACCCACCTACCCACCTATCTACCTACCTACCTACATACCTACATACATACATACTTACCTACCTACCTACCTGCCTACCTACCCACCTACCTACCTACATACTTACCTACCTACATACATACATACATACTTACCTACCCACCTACCTACCTACCTACCTGCCTACCTGCCTGCCTGCCTGCCTACCTGCCTACCTGCCTACCTACCGGTCTCCATGGGAGCCTGTGCTGCTACTCCTCAGTTCCATCCCACTGTTAACCCTGATGCTCTGAGCTCTCCTGCCTTTCTGTGTCCTCCTCCTCTTTCTCTCTTCTCAATGCCTCTCCACCATTGCTGACTCTGGGGCTTTTCTATGACACAGATCCTGAGCCACGCACCTTAACAACATATTTTTACCCTGTTTTACTTTGTCAAAAAAGAAACATATGGAAAAGACACAAGATCCAAACAATCTAGATGGAAGGACAGTACAAGGTAGACCTTCCTGGCATCATTTCTCCAAAGGCAATTACTGTCATTTTATAAAACACTGAGCTAAAGAGATACAAAGCCAAGGAGCTATATACTATTTAGGTGGCTAACAGAAGGACTTCCCATCTTCACTGTCTTCCTTCTCTACATTTCTCCTTTTACCCATAATGCAGTGGTCCAGAGTTAATCACATAATTAATTCAAATTGTCTCATAAGTGTCGGCTTGTATCACTGGATACAATGATTTTCCAAATTCACCGTAGTACTAGACACAGAGTAGGTTTTCAATAACTACCCTCTGATTAATTGATACTGATTAATTAAACCTTGAATTAATCTGTACTAGCTTAACTAACATGGTTCATGCAAACCTTGAATAGCGGCCCGGCTCGTCCCTTTTACATGGTTAGCTTTGCAATAGCATCTACTTAATTGGTCATATGTCTCTTTTTAGAACTCTGTAAAAGCAGTGGAAACAGCTAGTGTAATAGATGCTGACATTCTAGTAACAAAGTCACTAAAAAATCTAACGCTTAAGCTATTCAAGTCTCATTGCACTGGCCATGCAACACAAATTTGAGGAGTCTGGGTATAAATGATGGGAATAGACAGTGCAAAGCCCGCCTGCTTGGCCCTAACAAGATATTATTCCTGCCACTTCTACCTATTTATGTGAGGCTATCTACTCATAGGAGCCAAATCTTAAATGCTGGCTTTGTTCCACTCATAATATTACATTAAAACGTGACCATCAGACACTTCTAACTCACTCTTCAGGTGAATGCATCTCAAGGAGCCGTGAGCGAAGGACCAAGCGCTTCTTCACGCCAAGATGCAATGGTGTTTTTACTTAATAATGCTGCCGGGGTACATTTTCTTCTTCAGTTTTGGCACCTCTTCTGCTGAATTAATTTCTTTTTTTCTCCTGACACTTTCCAGTCCTGGCTTAAAATGCCTAAGGTTCTGCTTCCAGAGCAGTCAGTTTTGATCTTTATTTGTAATGGCAGCAAAAGTTCTGTGAAAGAGTTCATGAGGGCTTCATGCATTTTATAAGCTCTAAGAAAAAAAACCTTGCATTTCAGAGAAGGTGCATATCCTATTACTCAGAAATGAGTTACAATGAAATGGCCAGCGTAGAGATGGGGCAAGCTCAATTAATAGTCACCACAGTGAAGCAAAGAGGAGGCAGTGGAGATGCACACTCATGACCCATTCAAAAGCAAAGGATAGCATAGGCGGTAGAAACGGACAACTTCATCCCTATTCAAGCCAGTGAATCATTCTGTTTAATAAGTGGACTAGGAGAGGTGAAGGGTCTCCGCTGAGATCAGTAAAAAGTAAGTTTGCAATTAAGGAAGAAAATAGTTAACCGTAAGTAACATTGTGAAAAGATGATTTTTAGAAAAGTCTTGTTCGCTTCCACCCCTTTAAAAAGAGATACCATGAGATGAATGCAGTATGACTGGGAATATCTGTAGCACTGTATCTTGTGTGGGCTGTGGAATAAACAAATCGTCTCATCACAGACGCTGTAGTGAGTAGGTTATTTAATTATATTGCTGGGCTGTGACTTCCCGGGGGCAGCAGGCGACAGTGTAGGAAATGGGGAAGAGGAGAGTGGATCAGGAGGCATTCCGAGGCATAAGCAAAGGCAGAGCCCCTTAACTGGAGATTACAAACTGTGGATGTAGATGTGAACTTGAACAGAACAAAGAGCTTGCGGTCAGAGGTTGGCCCTATGTGAATAAGCACAAAGCTGCGTAAATGCGCATGCGTGTGCGCTGTGGTGCGAAGACATCTGACGTCAAGGGAGAGCTGGGAGTTTGGAAAGCTTTCTACAGAACCTAGACCTTAGTGTGAAGGTGAGACATTACAGGAAGCCTTTAAGGTACAGAAGTAGCATAGGAATCCTCGTGAGGCTAGAATGGAGGGTGACTGGGAGAAGGAGAGGAAGGAGTTCAACCAGGAAATAGGCCCTGTGCTCAGTAGTGAGGACCAGACCAGGGAGGGGTTAGCGTTGAGTGGGAGAGTGGAGACTAGAGCAATCAGAACTGCAGGGGGACAGGCAGGACAGGAGACCAATAAACGTGAAAAAGGAAGATAGGAGACTCTGGACAGGTAGCTCGATGTTTACTTGGGATTGTCAACGTGATTGGATGCAGATCCACTTAGCAGAGGATGCCTCTGAGTGTGTCGGTGGACTCAGTACTAGACTGGTCTAAGTGCAGAATGAAAACCCATTCGGAAAATTGGCAGCGCCACCTTGGACTGTTGTCTTGGACTGATCCGAAAGGAGAAAACTAATGAAACACTCAGATTCGTCTCTCTCTACTTAACTACACTTGCCTTATGCTCCTAAAACCACAGCCAAGAACTCTCCACTTCATTTCTCCTCCACAATGGACTGTAACCCCAAACCATGAACCCAAACAAAATAAACTCTGCCTTCCTTATATCGCTTTCATGAGATATTTTTCAATGAGAAAAGAAATAACATGAGTGTCATGCTTGGGTGAGTGGTGAGTGAGAGAGTGGTTAAATTCAGGATTCAGATAGACTCAGAGAAGCATTTAAAACAAGGCCACAGCTTTCAACACAAAGAAATGCCTGATTATACGTGCCAGTGTCTCACTCTGTCACCCAGACTGGTATGAAATTCATTATGTTGCCTACTAGCCTTAAACTAGCAATGATCCTCCTGCCTCAGCCTCCCAAGTGCTGGGCTGACAAGCATGAGCCACCATGCCCAGCTCCCAATTCTTTATGTGGTGTTTTTCTTGTTCACCTATTAAAATAAGTGTGTAGATCTGAAGTAATATAATAATACCAATTATTATTAACTATATATTATTTGCTTATACTATATAACATTTATGTAATTATTACTGATTAGCACTTACCACATAAAGGAGAATTAGAAAACTCTCCTAGCAACAGCTGCAGTTCAGAAATCCTAACTTGGGGCTCAGAAGCCCTGCATTTGGAAGTCTCCAAGAACCTTCAGACTTTGGAGACAAAGAAGTACATACTCGGGCAGCTTACACACAAAGAGCCGGTGCTTGAGCTGCCAGGTGCTTGGGCTTATTTCCCCTTAATAAAAAATTTAAAACAAGCCTTAAAAGGTTATGGTTTATTGGCTTTAAATCCTACGGAGTAAGCATTTCACAGTTTGAAGCATTGATTTTTTTTTTCTTAACTCAGTAGACGAACTGTATAAAATGAAAGCACTTTTTTAATTGCATTTGTTATAGTTATGCTGTATGAAAATGCAGGATAAGATCATTTTGGAATCTTAGGACACAAAGGAAAAAGGAAACAACGTTGCAATGTTCTCCCTGGCTGACATTCACTTATTCACTGCTCTGTGCATTTCTTCAATAGCTTCTTCATGTCAAGGGCTCTTTGAGGGGACAGGCATGTGACAAAGACCTTCATGGGGATGACTGGATAGACAAGATATCTGGACAATGCAAATGGTATCGGCATCGTGAGCCTTATTGGGGCGACTGTAAGATGGGATGGCTGAGTGTATACCACAGATGGCAGTGTGGTTGGAGTTTGGAGACAGGCCGGGGCCTGAGAAGACGGAGCATCTGGAGCAGGAATGGGAGGAAGTTCACTGGTAGGAGGATGGGTGCATCTTTAAATAAGGCTATGATGACACGCAAGAACCTTGGTGCCTCTCTGGAAACCTCTTCAGGATTCATCTCTCCCTTGAAATTACTGTACTACAGGATAGAATTGTGTGCAAGGCTCTTGGTACAAGCGTGCAGGGAGTTCTGGGGGGAAATGGTCCTCATTTGGGATGCGGGCACGGGCACAGGCGTTGTGGGCAGTGCTTGGGTGGGGGATACTGAACACTCTAAATAGATGAAAGCATTTCTCATTATGATGGTTTACAGTCCTCTGATGGTTTTGGTGCTATTTCGTGTATTTATCATTTGTACGTGTATGCGTGTTCATGTGTTTGCATAGGCTTTGCTACCTGTCTGGTCCTGTCTAAATTCCTGAGTAGCAACCAACAGAATCCCACCTTGAAGTTTGACTTTAGATCTGTGACCTCAGAGTTCCCATTCCAGCCTGTGTGAAATTTGTCTCCTGAATTCCAGTTCAGATCTCCCAAATAAGTCTCTTCAGCCGTGCCTCAGTTTCCCTTAAGAAGAAAGTCTTGCTTTCCCCTGTCTTAATTACAAAGCTAAGCAACATTTCTCTCTAAAAGCAGCAGCATGAAGGCTGTGACTTCCCTTGCTGAGCCAGCCATTGACCGAAAGGTAAACGGTTCTGTGCACTTACTCTGGTCTTTTTAGAGACCAATGATGTCGTGAACCATCCTGATATGTCAGGAAATCTCTCAGTTGGGCAACTGGGGGAGGAGATGACGATCCATTCCCTCCGCCTCCTTTCTACATTGCTCTTTTTCACAGTTGAAACCTACCAAATATCCTTACCATCCAGTCATCCCTGATGTTGCCTTTCATGCCCTCTAACACTGTAATATTGAAAATCTAAGTGCCTTCTCCCAAGATCAAGCATCTACCAAATATTACAATGTTATCTTTTACCATTAGACTTCAGAATTAAAAAAGGAACTGTTACTGATCTCAAAAGTCCGCCTGAAACAGTGTACGGCATCAGGTTAAAACCAAGAAACATTGGGCCTGTTCTAATTACTTGCAGTACTGAATGTTAAGGGATGGAACAGGTTGCCCGGGAGAGGTTCCGCCATTGTTTAAGATGAAGTAGAAGAAAGAAGCACACAGCAAGCCATACTGTAACAATGGAGCTCACTCGCTGTCTAAAGGGCATCTTCAGAGGACCCTGTAACTGCCCTTTGAATATTAAAGGTGAGCTGCATTCTATGAGCTCTGTGGCTTCCTGCAGAGACAGCATGTCACACGGTAGGGCACAGGGCCGAGATGACTCAAAGCTTTTTCACATCAATGCTAGCATGCCAGACCCCAAAGACTAGCTAGGTGGGAAGTTAAAGGAAATAAAACACTTTAAAGAAAAATGTAAATCTGGGTCCTGTCTAAAAAGTAACTGTCTACATTTTTGGCATCTAAGGGAAGCAGTGTAATTTCCCAGGTATGATGCTAAGGGTTTATGGTACGTGGCTGCTGTCGGTTTTTCCGGAATTTGTATTGAGAAAGTTTGATTTGGAATGCTTGTTCTTCTAGGTCAGGTCTTGGTAAGTCAAGGCTAATTCAGTACACTCCACTACTGGTCAAATACATTGTTTAGCAAATAAAGCCAACTCTTCAAATATACAAACTTCTGTCTTATTTATGCCACACCAAATGCATCAAACAATAGCATCTACAATCTGTACAGTTTATCAGGCAGAAGAGCCAGTGGCGGAGGGGGGTGAGGGGCGGTAGGCACGCTTTGACAAAAGGACGGAGGTGGAGAGGGTGGGTCTACCACCCCGGAAATTAAAGCAGTTCATCAAGCAGGTGACATAAGAGAAGAGTTTTACAGTGCACCTGCCTATGGAGCTGGATGAACTTTTGACCCGGAACCAAAGGTTTGTCTCTGGACCTCCCTGATTACCATGGTCACGATTGAAACTGCTGGTATGTAACCCTGCAGCAAAATCAAACAGACTAATCTTAAGGAGCATGGTAAGGTTACTGGGACGGAGGCAGGGAGAGAGGAGCTGGCTGATCCCGCTGGACTGGTAAGTGGACGGGGTCTCCTGTGGCAGGCGCCAGCGCCCTAAAGATCCACAAAGAGTTTTCGTTTTGAGATTTCACAAGAGTTTAAACATTTCTTGGACAATGATGTCATAGGTTTGAAGTTAAAATTTGACCTGATTATGTTTTAGGGTGTAAATATTTTACTTGAGAATATTAAGGGAAATTTGTTTACTTATGCATCTTAAAAATAAACATGTTTCTGTTTGTCAGATATCCCTGGTAGACCTGATTTTTTTTTTTAAGGGTTAGGGTTAGGGTTAGGGTTAGGGTTAGGGTTAGGGTTACAGGGGAGATCGGGGTACTGGGAGGAGTGAAGATTGTAGAAACTGTGGTCAGGATATAATATATGTAAAGAATAAAATAAAATAAACATGATTTGAGCTCATATATGTGCATATCCTTGTTACAGTTTAGATTAAAAGGAAATCAAATCAGTGTGTTATATTAAGTGAACACAAGACTAGAGTGTTCATGTCAATGTGCTTATGTAACTCAAAAAATTCTTTGTGGACTCCCCACAAAGAGCATCCACGGTTACTTTACACTGAGTCTTCCATTATGTACATGTATTTAAAACTGTATGCTCATGCATTTTGAAGCACCAAAATAAAATGTGTATTTACTTTTGCTTTAAGTATCTGTCCAAAACTACATTTAGTTGTAGTTGACTCCCCCTACTGGATAAAAATGATATTTTAAAAGTGAAAAACCTATTTTTTTTCTTCTTCAAGATTTTGACACATGAAATAAAGATAATTTTTTAAAATCTCTGACACATTAATATTTCCAAAGCCAGAGGGAAATCAAATTAAAGGGAAAAGATAATAATTATGAATCAGAATGGGGTGAAAATAGTTAGAACACCTCCTGAGCACTATCTAACATTGAAACATCTTGAAAGATTTCCCAAGTATATTCATAAGTATAAAATTCTCACATATGGGTAGTAAATGGCTTAGGATTCCAAATGGTCTTATTACAGTGGCGCAATGGCAAGGGGCTGGCTAAGGTACATCCCTTACCCACAATTCCCTGACACTATTTTGATGGCCAAAACTGACTAGAGCTGCTGGCAGGTCCTACCCACCCATAGTTACCTCACTGGGTGTGAGGGCTCACACTCCACGGCACTGATCGATTGATTGTGTGATTATAGACAGAATCAATTAGTCACGAGATTCTACGGATCTGCTCCTGAACCCTTCTGGGATTGGAGGGTGCGTATTACAAGTTCACAGGAAATCCAAATGGGGGAAATGTGTTCTTTTGCAAATGGCGGAGTCCAGGATGCCATTCTGCACTAGGGACCTCTTGTAAGTGGTAATGGACAAAAACAATACCATTTTAAAAGAATGCAAGGGTCGGTGTGCAGCTACATCAAAAGATTGAACAGCTCAAATACAGTAAACTGGCTTAGTGAAATATTTACATTTATAGTGAGCTGTATTAGTTCTAGAAAACCTGTTTTCCCAGTCCTTATCTGGTAATTGGATATAAGTTATATTGGATTTACAGTAAAGGGTAAAATAAAAGCATTCCAGTCATTTTATACAAGAGGAAACTGAGATTCGGTGTGACTTATGGCTATTGTGAGGCACAGCTAGGCCCTGTACTTGAGCCCTGATCTTCTAGAAGGAACTACACTGCTGTTTTAAACAGGGTGGGGCAGAAGCTGAGGCACCTTGAGAATATCAGAAGGACAGGAAGGTGTAGCTAGACAACAGGTTTTCCTGAGATGAGGGTATGCACCAGACACACAAGTACAGCCTCTACGTTAGAATACAAGGGTGACTTTATGTCAAACAGCTAACTTTGTAATAACATCCATATGAATTCATGGGGTGGGAGATAGTGGTCTGCACCATTCACTGATACACCCCACATAGAGTACACCCAGTTACTCTGTGAAGTCATTATTACAATGTAAACTGAATTAATGAATGATCTGATGGGGAAGGAAAGGCAAGCCATTACCTTGGCTGCCTCTTGTAAGCTTTGTGCAGCCCCGTATTTTCCTCTCTAGAGCTAGTGGAACTGTCTAAACCATGGCTGTGTCACCATTTTATCCCCAGCCCCTACTTCCATTGATAGCACAGAGCAGATGTTTGTAAATGGCACTGAGTGACTACGGATATAAATCTGGAGGGTTCTTCAACTCACTGTAGATTTTACTTCTGGGTCTAGAGACATAAATCTAGAAATCTAGGGTTCAGACAGAACACCACCACCATCCAAGGTGGTGACTAGGTTAGGCAGTGTACTAATTCTGCACGGCTAGAACAAGAAGTGTCTCTAACTTTCAGAGAAAGCCCAATAAATCTAACACGAATAAGATCCTTCTAAGGATGTAGCAGTCATAAATGTGTTTCATGTGCAAAATTTAAAGACTGTATAAAAATGGTTATTTTAGAACCGTGTTTTTATAAAACACAATGAATATAATACTAGGAGCTTCAACACACTGCACATCCAGGTTCCCCTTACTATCTTATAACTGAATGGCAGATTTATCAGGATAACAAATGGATGTTGATGCATTGTTAACTAAACTCCGTGTTCCTTACATTTCCTTAGTTTCCACATTTAATCTCTCTCCATCCCAGGATCCCTTCCCAGAGACACACTGCACGGCATCGGCATAGATCTTCCCTGTGGCAGTTTCTCGGCGAGGCCTTGATACCCTGATCTTAAAAGTCTTGGACTAGACTCCTTGAGTGGAATTCACCTGATGCTCAGCCATGAATCGCTGGGGCTTCTCAGTTGCTGGGAGGAAGAACAAGAAGAAAGTCATTTTCATCACACGTTTCTGAGCAGACACACCTGCAGCCTCAGACGTCAAAACCTCTGGTTGAGGAAGTGTTTGTAAGCTTCTCTATGGCAGTGTCCTCCCAACTTTCACTTTCTGCTCTGTACCTTTTGGAAGGAGGCCAGTCGGCATCCGCTACTCCTTCTGAAGGAGTGGAGGTTTATGCTATACCTGTCTATGATGTTTTAAGAACACCAGAGCACCAAATGATGTCATAAATGAGAAAACAATCACTATGATAGGAAATGTACCCTGCCTTTAACACTACCTGTAGGGACTCTGAAATAATAGTTTTTAAGAGGGGGGGAGGAGAAGGGGGAGGGGGAGAGGGAGAGGGAGGGGG
>JADRCC010385584.1:1833-24114 GCA_019843855.1 Hylomyscus alleni
GACAAGTTTTTGCTATGTAGCTTAGGTAATTTTATATGTATATATATATGCATATATATACATATATGTGTGCTATATATTATATTATGTATATTTGTATATGTAATATTTATATAGTATATGTCTATATTTATATATTACATATTATATTTGCATATATTTATATATAATGTGTAATACATAATATAACATATAAAATATATATAACATAACAAATAATGTGTAGTATATGGCACATAATATATAATGTAATAGAATATATACTAGATAACATATATATATACTACATATTATATACTATATAACACATAACATAACATATAATATATAACATATAACATAAATATAACATATAATATATAATCATAAATATGTATTATATATCATTATATATGTATAATGCCTATAATATCAGCATTTGTGTGGTTGAGACATAGGTATTATGGTCTTAAAACAATGCTTCAGGGCACGTGAGATGTCTTAGCAGCTAAAGGCCTTTGCTGTCAGCCAATCCAGATGACCCGAGTCAGATTCTTCAGGCCTGAGTACTGGAAAGGGAGTTTGGACTCTTGCAAGTTGTCCCTTGACCTCCACTTGTACATGGAAATTAGGTAAATGTAAAAATTCAAGGATAGAGTTTCACCAAAAGTAAATAATGTTTGAGGTAGAGGATATGCTAATTATGCTGATTTATTTATTAAACAAAAAATATATGGTCAAAATTTCCATTATATACCATACATTTGCACAATTATTATGGAGTAATTGAGAAAACAAATGTATAAATAGATGGCTTTTATTAATAAGAAGAATTAAATCACTCAGTGAAGTTGTTTATTGTCTTAGATTTATTTGTTCTTGAGATACATACCACCAAGATTTTAGAAAGTGCTATGTTAAAATGTTTCTCGAAGTATTAGATTTGATAAATATTTAGGTTCATTTCTTTGCTTTACTTCATGGTTTTCTAATTTTTTCTTTTTTTTTAAAGTTTTTTTTGTTTTTTGTTTTTAAAATTTATTTATTTTATGCATATGAGTACACACTGTAGCTGTAAAGATAGTTGTAAGCCTTCATCTGGTTGTTGGGAATTGACTTTAGGGCCTCTGCTCCTCCCAGTCAACCTGCTCAATCCTGCCCAAAGATTTGTTTATTATTAAATAAGTACACTGTAGGTGTCTTCAGATGCACCAGAAGATGGCATCGGATCTCATTACGGGTGGTTGTGAGCCACCATGTGGTTGCTGGGATTTGAACTCAGGACCTTCTAAAGAGCAGTCGGTGCTCTTACCCACTGAGCTATCTCACCAGCCCTCTAATTTTTTTCTTACTAAAAAAATTCAACAATGTAGAAACCTTGAAACAACTATCTGCTGGTGCTCACAAGCCAACCTGACTACACAGTATGCTGGGTGTGTGTCTATGCACATCTTTGCTTTGTCTCCTAAGTCTCTCCACCTATCAACCCCGCATATTTTTGGATGAATTTCAAAATGAGTTTCACTCTACCTAAACCTTATAACTTTTGGCCCAATATGTTATTTACAGTGTCACAATTCTTTTAAACATTAAAAAGTAATAATAAAATGTGAAGCATAAACATTAAGAGTACCATTCTGTAAATTCTAACAAAAGCCAAAGCTACATAACTATCCTTACTCTAGAATGACCTCTCCTATACGTACCCACAGTCCTGGAGACAACAGTAGAAGTAGAAGTGTTCTGGAAGTCCGTGAAAGCAGACCAGCTCCCATGTCTACTTGAGTTCTTTCACTCAGCACAGGGATTCCGAGGCTCATCCATGTGTAGCATGGGTTAAGTTTAGGTGTTAAGTTATATTGATAGCATCCAGTGTACAGACATTCCGGGATTCGCTTGTACATTCACCTGTTGATGGACACCAAAGCTGTTTCTAGGTTTCAACTATTGTGAATAAAGTTTGTTTGGACATTTTTGCCCAATTTCTTTTGAGGACATATTTTCACGTCTGTGGATAAATAAGTAGGAAGGAGATTTCTGAGTTATGGTTCAAAAGTGCATTTAGGTTCATCAGGAAAGAACACTGATCTTTTCTGCGAATGTTTTTTAACATTTTTAACCATTCACCCACCATGCATGGAGTGCAGTAGTTCCACACACTTGCCAATATTAGTACTGTTGGATTTACATATTTTTAGCCATTTGGTAAACATGTAGTGGGTTTGTTTATTTGATTTTTAATCTTTTGAACATGTTCAATGGAATCTTTTTTCTTTCATTTAAGGAATATGTAAAAACTATGATCTTTCCCTGATTAAATCATTGCTAGGCCTCAGTATCAATTGAACACATTCATCTAAGTCTGTGTATATGTAAATATATGTAATTTTGGTATATTTTCTTTTTTAAATAGAATCTTGTTGTGCAGCCCAGGATGGGCTTGAATGCACAGTCTTTCTGCCTTAGCCTCCTAAGTGCTGGGAATAACAAGTTTGTACCACCAAGTCCAGTCGATTTTGGGTATAATTAATTTCAATCATTTTACAGGTGAACAAACTGAGGTATAGAGAGCCTGTTCAAGCTGTAGAATGTGAGCCCTCTGGACTCAGCTCAGAGTCTTCTCTGTCCCACGAGATCCCAGCTGCTTGAATATGTGCTTTTCTCTCCTAACTACGGACATTATACTTTAGTGATCGTATTCCTGCCTTAAAGCAAGAACCAAGGTGCGCAGAAGGGAGAACGAGAAAATGCCCATGTCTTTCTGCATTCTGTTCACTCATAGATAAAACCCACCAGCAGGAATCCATTGGTGATTGGTGGAGTTCGCAGAACTGCTAACTAGGCCGTATTAAACTAAGAGGTTTTTCATTTTTGTTAAGTTTCAAATATTGCTTTTGGATGGCATTCAGACAACTTACAAAAATTTCCAAATGTCAGGAATATTCTTATCCTATGTACATGTGAGAAAATTCTTACAGGTAAGGCATTTCACGTCATAACATTTGATTTGAAGAACCATTTAAATGTACACAGAGCTGGAAGAGATCTGAAAGTGAGAATTTTAACCAATGTGTCATCGAAGCCTTAACAAAACTTCATTTAAAGGTGATACAGCGGTAATGTCCATACTTGATTGACATCTGAATTAAAAGAAACGTTTGTAGGTGGAGGGATTTTCTTCTTCTTCTTCTTTTTTTATCAACATTTTGCTGCTATTGAAAAAAGTCTGGTTAAAAAAAAAAAAAGCTAACTGGGAAAGAGTGCTCCAGCGCTGAGCTTGGTCCCAGCACCCTGGAGAAAAAGCTTAGAGTCCATGCATATTTCTTTAATCTCAGCATCATAAGGAGTGAGACAGGAAGAAAACTAGGGTTTGCTTCTCTGCTGGCCTGGTTCCAGCTTGAGAGGGACACTCTGTCAAAGGAATAAGGCTGAGAGTGATAGAAAATGATATTCAGTGTTTCCACACGTGCACACACATATGCACACATGCATACAAATATACTTAAAAATAGAGGCAAAAAAGTTGAACATGCACATACAAGTTTGACTCAATTTGGGCTTTATAACATCAGTCCATCTTATTTCTCTACCCTAGGAAAGGATCTCCACAGAAGGATGAACATGGAGCGTGAGATGTATCAGAGAAGTCTCTTGAACATCTTTCAATTAAAAGAAAATTAATACATAAAGGTTTATAATTTTAGGAACTCCACGGCTGGGCATCAGTTACTTCACCAGCAGTGGGGGTTTCAGCCGAGGCCCCTTGAAGTGGTTGGAATATACTACCCCATTTTGTAGCCTGCTCCTAAAGTTAGCAGAACTTTTTGGAAGTCCCTGGGAAGCTCGGATGTTGTGTTGTGAGGGCACAGTGGACAGCCTTCTCCTGAGCACAAGATTCTGGGAAGTTCAGGTTGGGAATGTGGTTCTGTGGTAGAGCTCTTGCTTCATGTGTACTGGGACTTGGGTTCAATGTGTGTGTGTGTGTGTGTGTGTGTGTGTGTGTATGTGTGTGTGTATGTGTGTGTGTGTATGTGTGTGTGAGAGAGAGAGACACAGAGAGAAGGAGAGAGAGTTAGGTGTTGGGAGGCTCCTTTGCCCTAAGATTTTAGACTTTGGCTATATGATACACTGCTGTCTCCCTTACTCTGTCTTATATAAAAGTTATTCCACTTTCCCCCTTCTAAATCCGTAGTATCACTAAAACAAGTATTGCATGAATTACTGGAAAATGGGTTTTCTGAACAGGTTTGTCCACATGCATTCAACCTTAAGACTTCCTAAAACTGATCCTTGGGGAATTTCAGATACCAAATAGATTGGTAAGGATTTGTAAGTAAGTGTAAGAGAATTTCATGAATGAACACATAGGTGGAAGATCTTCCTACACATCAGTCGGTTTGGCAGCTCTTAGCATAGAGAGATGAAAATGCCCACCCGATGAGCATAGCTTATGTCAAAACCATAGAGTGAAAGGAAGTCTCCTGCTCTGCTGATGGGAGTGCAAACTGTGGCAACACCTTTGGAAAAAATCAGTTTGGCATTCAGTAACCAATGTGTATGGGCTGTGACTCAGCAGTTCTAGCTGCCCTGTAGAGACTCTTGCACATGTGGGCCAGGAATCTTGTTCAGGAATGTTCCCAGCACTGTTTACAGTAGCTCCAAACTGGTCCAGCAGCTTTACGATGGATAAGTGAATTGTAGACTATCAGACACAATGGCAGTCTAAATGGAGGAGATAATAAAAGATGCCTAACTAAATGTAGTAACACCCTGGGATGACTTTGAGTGGAAAGATGAGGGCAGAGGACTTATGGACATCTCATTTTTATAAAATTGAAAATGGCTAACAGTAAATTCATGTGTTTCAGCACAGATGCTGTAGGGAAGATAGAACAGTGTGGAAGTGCTTGCTGGGAAGGCAGGAAAGTCTCCAAGATAAGGCACCAATGAGCAGGGCAGGATGTATGGGGTCGGAAGAGCTTTGATTTTTATGAAAGTTCTGTGAAATTTTAGACGGTAATTACTGAATATACCAAGTATTTCTCCATGCATTCTATATTTATATCCAGTGTAGTGTTCCAAACATTGAATTTACAATCTCTGTGGTTTTTAGGTTGGTTAGTAAGAAGGTTTAATCTGTGTGCTGATGGATACATAGGTGAAGTTTTACTGGTCAGTCTAAGAAGGTCAGGTGGAAGGTGACCCTGGAAAACTAGAAGATACAGAGAAAATGTTTGAGGCCTTGAGGCAGAGGTGAGGCTCACTCTAGGAAACCTAGGAGTTTTGGTGGCCAGCAGGTCTGTGTGAGGGTATGAGCAGAATGACCTGTGAAACAGGTAAAGACAGAGACGTCTCCACAGGCTTTCTGGAGGTATGAGAATTTCTGCTGCGAAAAGGAAGATCTTAAACAAGCGAATGCAAACACTGGCAAAATCACAGTATGCTAAAGAGAAAGGGTCCAAGGGAAGTCTGGATGAAATAATTAAGGCATAGACATAGGATGAATGGAGGAATGGGATGGGAAGGGGGAGAGAGATAAAGAAGGAGAAGGAGCAGAGGGAAGAACTATGCCAAAAGGCAAGAAACAAGAAGCAAGAAGCAAAAGAAATATTTGCAGCTAGCCTCTGAAGCTCATTCCCGTCTCCGAGGAAGGCAGGGCAAAGGTCAAAAGAAATGAATAAACAGTAAGGCTGGGAAAAGAGAAATTACTCAAAGATTTGAAAGAAACATGAAGATCAAAAGTTCATGAGTAAACATGAAATGATGCTATCTTTCTTTCATTTTTCAAAAAATAAGAATTATTTACAGGAAAACAGAAGGGCTCACATTTCAAAGCTTAATAAAACAAAGTAATAAGAAAATAAGAGTGACTTAAGTCTTTACAATTGGATTATTAAGGCTGGGATATTAACTGGGAGAAGGATCAAGTGAGCAGGGAAATGACTGTTTAAAGTGCTTGCCTTGCAAACATGAGGACTTAAGCTCTGTCCTTCAGAATACACCTTAAAAGCAGGAGATGGTGGCTAGACTGGAGGAAGTACTAATGGGCAGATTACAAGGGCTTGCTAGCCCATCAGTCTGTCCAAATCAGCCATTTCCCAGCAATTAAGGGACCAAAAAGCAAGGTGGACCATATTCCTGGGGACATACGAAATTGACCTCTGGCCCCTACATACATGCACATGCACCCACAGACACAAAGGAAATACAGATCACAGAACTGCTAGATTTTTCTAAGTGCCAATGTTACTTGCATTTTGTTTTGTTACAAGTAAAACTGAAAGGAGCCAGAAGAGTTGAGAAGTACCACAATGGCCATCCATTTATTTGGAGTCACTCCCAGTCATTAAAACAGGGGAAAACCAGCTATTGCAGAAAGAAATGCTTGGTAAAGCTGGAGAGGTGGATGGGAAAACGCAAGTAGAGGACTGTTTAAATTATGAGTTCACCTCTCCTTCCCTCGGGCTTAAGCACTAGCTCCGCAGGAAAAGCAGGTTACATACCAGCCAACGGGGCCCTAAGGAAGTGACGTCACATGGTTCCGTGCTCGGGAGTCATTTGTACCTTCCGTGATTTTGCTCAGTCTACAACAACTTGACCTAGTTTGAAAACTGGGTCAGGCCATTTTTCTTTATTTCCAAACAGAAGTCTAAAAAGCCCCCTCCCTTCAACAAGTGCTCTCTGTGGGTTGTTTTGTATAAGTTTCCATTCTACCTCTTTGGAGATGCTAAGAAAAGTTAATAAAGACAGTTAGACAGCCTAGACTCAAAATCCATGGAGCAAAGAGAGAGAATCTGGGAAACCAGAGGGAAGGCAGACTTGCGAGTAGACCTCTTGGTCTGGCCCTGGTGTTAAATGGCAGCTCAGTGTCTATATGTCTCTCTCTCTGAGCAATGGGGGAAGTACAAATGATTCCATTTCATATCAAAACATTCTAAGAGGGATACAGAACAGAAGCGAGGGACATGGAAGAGCAAAAAAAAAAAAAAAAAAAAAAAAATCAGTGAAGGTACAGAAATAGATCCAGACATGGATCACCAGACCACAATGAGAGTTTGCGATGGTGATCGAATAGCAATACGACCAAATGCATTCAGAAGCAGAGCAGAAGAGACTAGCGTGGCTGGCTGGTGAGTGACTTGGGAGCCATTGGGGGGAGGGCTTTGAGGGGGGGGAGTATGGAGCCAGTCTGAGCGACTGCTGACTGATGAGCAACTGTGGTTCAACCTGGACCACAAACACTTCTTGGAATACTGTTCCCCATGGTGTTTTTTCACCCAGCTGGTTGGTATAACTGTAAGAAAGATTGTCAGATAAAATAAATTAAAGGTTAATCCATGAACTCTGATTCCAGACAAATGACATAATTATTGTATTTATTGTTTATTTATGTATGTGTCTAGGTGCGGGTCCGACACTTGTGTAGGGACCATGATGGCCAGAAGAGGGCGACAGATTGCCTGGAACTGGAGTTACAGGTGGTTGTGAATTGTTCCAGGTGCATGCTGGGAACCACCCTCGGGTTCCCTGTAAGAGCAGTGAGCAAGTGTGCTTAACTGCTGAGTTTTCTCTCCAGGCCCCAGCATAACTTTTTAATTCAAGTTCACACATTTCCTGCCATTCCTTTCCCTCTTTCTATGCTTGTTGAGGAGATGCTGGAAAAACACTGGGGATGCTCAGAATTATTTTGTTCATTTTCAGAGGAGGAAACTGAACGCATGATTGACAGATAATTCAGCTGCAGAATGAGCCAGTGTTCTTTCCTTACTGTTGCCCAGACATTATTTCTCTTCTATTTTCCTCCTCATTTTCCTTGAATTTTCTCCCGCTTCAAAATGCTTTCTACTCTCTGCCCCCAGCATCTGTCTCTACCGGCCACCCAAGCATCATTCAAGCATTTATCCATCTACTCCTGAGGACCATCATCCTTTTGATTGATTTTTCATTATTTCAAAAAAACGCTTTCAAATCTACTAATTTTGACCCCTTCCAAATACTTCATACATTTTATCATGCCTGCCACGGTATGTCAGTAGGCATGGACGTAAGAATGAACCAATATGCTACTATTGTGTTGAGTAAAGGATGTTTTTAACACTGTAAGTATAGGAAGAACAATTTCAGAAAAAAGAAGGGAGAAATACTGTAAGAAGTCATTGGAAGTAAACAGGTTGACATATGTTGACATATGGGTGTCTTTGAAAGAGCATTAAAGAATTGAGGTAGGTAAATATAAAAACAGTAACCCAAAGGTTTATTTGACTTTCATTCTTTTCAAGCTTGTCGAGTTACACATTTATATTTGATGGAGTATGATTTCATTTTATCAGGTTGTTATTGAGGCTCTGTTCTCGTAAGCATAGGTGGACAGGGACAGAAACAACAATGTTGAGGCCATTTCTCTCGATCTAAAGCACTCTGTATCAGTAAGAAGCCCTTCTGGGTTGCAGTCAAGCCCTGCCTTGTCTTACTCTTTTGGAAGAAGATGCTGTGGTTGGTGATTTTCACCACAGGAAAGGAAAAGATCCGGAGGACTCAGCAGACTTCTTTCTTGAGATCTGCACATACCCTGAACTGAACATCAGGAGCTTAGTGTGGGTCTAACTGAGAGAGCTCTGCCCAGGGAACCTTCTCTTGAATATACACTATGGCACTCATGTCTGCTTGGGAGCCAGCCAGTTTTCATTGTATTTGAAAGTATGATGGAAGTTTGCCAGCCAGAAACTCCTGTATATGGTTTTTCAGTTCCATTTGAGACTCAGAGATCCCAGGGGTGTGGCTATTATTTTTTCCCAACCACTTAAGTGATCAGAGGAACACTTGTGTTAAGAACCTTGCTCTGTTACCGTGTTTCCATCCCTAGCTGTATTATAGTCTTACCAAAGACTGCTTACATCTGGATAATGTGCGTAGGCTGTGGGGAACACTAGAAGTTTTAGGTGCTCCCCAAACAGATATTATACAACCAGAGTAGAGAATTTTTAGTGGGGAAAATGCCTACATTTGCATAGCTTTGCATGTTGTTCCTCAAGCTCAATATTAGGGAGTCTTGCCCAAGATACTCCAGAGTCAAGAGCCAGCCACTCCTTAGTGTGACTGTAGAAATCAGGGATTCCTTGAGGAGGTGGGACCAAGATAAGCATTGTAACATGCTCAGTACTTCCTGAACACTCACTGAGTCTCCAGGCATGCACTGCGGTGGCCATGTATTACCACATCTCTCAAGGACTGAAGAATATATGGATTGTTATCAACCTCATTTTGTAGGAGAGGAAATGGAGATTAACCCTGCTGCCTGGATTCATGTTGTTGGATGGCGTGGAGCCTGACTCAGAACTTGTCTCTTCACTAGACTGGTAGAAAGGAGAAATTAGAGTCTGTCTGGGAAAGGGTTTACTCGGGGATTGTTAAAGAAGAAAGTGGCTGCTCAGGCTTACAGTATGTTCACTTCCAAGGGATAAATCCAGGGAGAGTCTCGCTCAAGGCAGAAACTGAAAGAAAAGAGCACCCAGGACCATCCCCTTGGGAAGAAGCATGGATGTTTGCTTGTGCAAAGGCACATACTTCTTTGGCCCCTTTCAATAATTTCCAGAGGAGGGACAAAAACCTATTCCTAGTGTGAAGCATGTAAATTATAAAGCACTCATTAAGAGAAAGTTCTGTCATCATGTGGGTGCCCCTATCCCCATGCAGTCATTCACAAAAGGCACAAT
This sequence comes from Hylomyscus alleni, assembly GCA_019843855.1. Taxonomy (NCBI): domain Eukaryota; kingdom Metazoa; phylum Chordata; class Mammalia; order Rodentia; family Muridae; genus Hylomyscus; species Hylomyscus alleni. The sequence goes on from JADRCC010385584.1 coordinate 11,526, forward strand.
ATTGGACTTAGGGTTTCTAGAATGAGAGATGTATCAGTTCTTTCTGATAGATCTTCAGACCACACCAAGAGAATGAGCCATGCTTGGAAAAGAAGAGAGAATGGAAGCATTTTCAATGGATATGCTACCTTTAGGAAGAAGGGGCTTATTTGGCTCATAGTATGAAGGTTATATAGTTCACAATAGTGGGCAAGACATGGTGGAGGGAGCTGGTAGTGGGGCTTGTCATATCTCAGACCAGGAAGCTGAGATATAACCAGAAGTGAGGCTGGACACAATCATGAATCCTTTCTCCTCAGCAACCTACTCGGTCTAGAAAGTCCAGACCTAAAACTTTCACAATTTCCTAGAACATTACCACCAGCTGTGGACTAAGTATTTAAATATGTGAGGAGCACATCAAGGGCATCTCAACTCAAACTGTAACATGATCTCAAGGACGAAGGCTGTGGAGATGGGTATAAGAGAGGGATCGGTCTTGGAGGTCATTTTGAAAGGTGTGTCTTGATGGCTTCCTCTGAGCTGTTCTGTAGAAGAAAGTTAGCCTTGCTGAGTACAGTCTCAAGAACTAACCTGATGGTAAACAGAGGCAGGAGGACTTGATATGAAGAGAAAACAGTGTGCAAGTGCCTTGAAGAACATATCCCATGCTACTGCAATAACCATTGGAGCTGAACAATGACTGTAGATGAGGTCTGAGTCTTCGGTCTTTCTAGTGACTTGTGAGGTTGTGGTTCTCCCATGATCCCCTCACATCATGAAGAACAATGGTTCATTAGCTTGGTGTCGAGCATGATTAATTTTGTGGTAGATACACACACATAACTTGAAAGTGCAGAAACAAACAGCGTGCCTTGTGCCTCCAAAAATAGATTTTCAGATTTTTTTTAAAGACAGTGTTTTCAACTTATATTTTAAAGTTAATCTCCCTCTCTCTGCTTTCCTCCCTCCCTCCCTGTCTTTGACATTCATTCTCTGTTTCTCTTTCTCTTTTTCTGATTCTTTATCTTCCCATCTAATCATCTCTCCCTGGTCTTTTATTCCTCATTCTTCTACCTCCCTCATTGTCATTGCCCACTAATATATAAACAGTATTAACACATTTGTTGAACAAAATCTATTATATAGATACAAGCATTTGTAATATATGCACGCATTATTTTTATATTCTTGGTTGCAGATAAAAATAAAAGCTTAATACAGCCTACATTAAGTATCATATATGACTTCCTTTGAACTCCTGATATAGTTCAATAAAAGAAAAAAAACCCACATTCTTCACCTCTCCTGAATCAATTCACAAAAGAGGAACTTTTTCTCCACCCTGGGCATACTAAGTACTGAGAGGTTTATACCAGAAACTACATTACATGGTGTGTGCTTTGTTACTGAATAACCAACAGCTCTCTTGTTCCACCCCAGGTGTTCAGGTGTGAGATATTTCTGAAGCAACACTCTCGGCAGAATGGCTCACTTTACCTCATTATTGAAAAGGAGGTACTTTCCACTGGTAAATAAACCATTTGAATATTTTTCCTGTCTAGAAGTGAAAATCCTGGGTGAATTTTAAGAGCAGGCAATCAGATAGTTCTGCTGTGGTAAGAGACTGGAGGGCCGGTAACAACAGTTTTCGGGAAGTTTACCATGCAGGAAGAACTGGAAAAGACGTGACTGTGGGCAATTTTTATGTATTAAATAGCACATCCTGCTCCAAGAGGGCAAGAAAACATGACAGTAGCAGATACAAGAGATATGATACATTTCTGTCCTGTATCCCTGCAAGGCAAGAGGTGGTCTAGAAGTTTTATTATGACGCTAGGAGGCTTTGCTTAGGTAACCTCACATCCAGAAAAGAAATCAGACCCCAGCAGGGCTAAGATTTCCCCTGGCTTCAAGCCCAGGTAGATAATATCACAAATTCTTCTCTTATCCTCCTTGTAACACCACACAGAGTTTTTTACTCTAGTTGTCCCTGGAAAAGACGTGACTAGAGACACCACATTGCCAAATCCATCTGCCAGTTAGGTGGACTGGTATCCTTTGATTTGTGCCAGGTACTATACTAGTGGTTTGCACGTCTTTTTTTTTTTTTTTTTTTTTTAATTTCTTCCAAGGATAGACATTTATTTATTTGTTTAATTATTTATTTATTTTTATATGATATGAAGGCTCAGAGCTCTATGAAGTCCACAAACTGCCCACATTCTTGTAGAGTCAGGAACAAACGGTAGGTTCAAGTTTCCATTTTTTTTTTCTGACTTGAACACCTCTCAACTTTCTAGAAATTCAGTTAAAAAACAGCCCATATCTAGACTTAAACCGATCTCTGCCTTTTGTTTTTTCCTTCGCACAGCTCTCAGAGAGCTTATGTGGTCAAGTTACAGTGGAATCCTGAGCCAGGGTGACAAGGAAGTGTGTGTGTGTGTGTGTGTGTGTGTGTGTGTGTGTGTGTGTGTTTCAGTCTCAGCTTGCAGTAAAGTCCAGAGATAAAGTGGTTGAAGTAGACTTCCTGGAGCCAATTGTTGCCTTTTGCCTCCCACCACATCATCAGGTACTAGATACCCGTATGCACTCTTTTCCCTCTTTAAGATTTCAAACCATAGCAAAAGCCTCGAGAAAGGCTCTCATGGATGTGATGAACCCACCACTCATGCAAATGAGAACAGACACAATATTTTTCCCAAACAGAAACCCCAGCAGCTGCATTCATCTCTGGGCACCATTCTTTACTCTTTTCACAGCTGCCATACTTTAACTTGTGGATGAAATTGTGAACTCCCATGCTACCAACAGTATGAGAGGGGAAAGGGATGGAGAAAAAAGAATGACACACAAGGAAATACATTAGCTACAACAACAAACAATGTTCCTTTGAAACTGATGATAAGGTTCGATTAGTATGTATACCTTGTATGTTCCCTATTCCATTGCCAATTCTGTCTCAGCTATCCATCTACCAGGTTAGGGTCTAAGTTACAAGATAAATCAAATCTTAAGTAGTGAAGGGCATGCAGATTAGTGAGATATTAATTGCACTAGTACTCTCTGTGCAAAACCAAACCAAACCAAACCAAAACCAAAAACTACCCCTATTGATTTTTGCCTCTTGGTGCAAAAATGCCATTTCATGGAAAATCTAGGTGTGAGGAATAGTCTCTCATTTGAACAGGAACCACACTTCCTCTTGATGATCTAATCTTCCAGTCACTGGGGTAACTTATCATTTTGTTCTCTTTATTCTGGGACATAAGCAACCTGATGTGGCCGAAAGGAAAGTTTTAACTATTCGAACATACTTATCATCTTTGAATAAGTTTGTCTTTGGGGAATCTCAGTTTCCAAGGAATGGGAATGACAGTTGAAAAAAATAAAATAAAAAAATTCCATTTAAGTGAATTGTTGGATGGAATTTTTCAGAGATGCTAAAATATTTTTATTCTTTGGATACCAGAGGAGTGTGCTCTAGCTACAGAGACTTTGCACCCAATCTAGTTTGTAGTTCAAAGCAAATAATCACATCAGGGCAAGAAGGTGTTGCTTTCCTTCCAACCCTGAAACTATGTACTCTGTACATGTCTGTCACTTTCAAGTCATGCAGTATCTTGACAAGAGCAGGAAGTCCTTTGAATGTCTCTCTTCTTTGGCTTAGATATCAGGTTCATGTTGAAAAGCATTGCTGCTTAAACACCATGGTTGTGGATAGAGCACCCTGTTTTTCATAGAGGAACAGAAAGAAAGCTCTTGTCCAACTTTACTCTTTTTCCAGTGAGCATAACCTTTTGTTTTCTCACTAGTAGGGCATTTCCATCTCATGGACATCATCCTAGCCTTTCACGATGCACTTGACACAACTGGGATTTAAGGCTGGTTTCTGTTAAAGGTGACCTCAACATTTAGCAAGCGATATGTACTCCAGTCCAGTGACAATTGGTCAGCTTTGCTAAGAGGGACCTCTCTTTAGCCATGTCTTTCTCCTTCCCTGCCTCTAGAGCCAACTTACATATGGCCCTCTAGAGTTCAAAATGGAGTTGATAGAGAGGAGACTGATAAATCCCTTCACCATGGGTCTCCTTTTTCTATTGTCTTTTGGTAATACTCATAGAGCTTAGGATGTGGATCATCGATATAATGTTTGCTTAGTATGCATGAGGTTATAAGGTCAACCCCTAGTTAAGAACCTAGAACAACCTCCTTTCCCCCCCAAAAAGAAAAAAAAAAACATTGTGATGAGCTCCTCTATTGTGGAGACCTTGGTGAGCATTCTCACAGGATACAGTCCTTCTAGGCTAGACTGTAACTTTATAGCCATCTACTCACCACTTATGGGGACATATTTAAAATATTTTATTATATTCCCTACTGCAACTAACTGAGATCTGCAATGGAAGAAAGTTGTAGGTGAAGGAAAAGATGTTAGGTAGGCATCATCTCCAGATGGGTGTACCGGACACTTATATTTTGTTCACCGGTGACTTCAGCATCAGGGGTTTCTTTAATCAGATCATTAGATGCTGTTCCCACTTAGTTTGCCAAGGGGAGGGGATTAGTTTCTACCGGGTCCATGTGATAAGCCAAAACTATTTTCAAAAGAAGAGCTGCTTAAAGAAGAGGGGATGACTCACTTCCAACCCTGGGTTCCAAGCTGTAGGTCTCTGCAAAGGCTTGCCAGAGCTTCTACACCATGTTCTGTGAAGCCAGAGACCTTTGACTCAGAACCGCTTCTGTTTGCATTGCTTCCTGAAACAGAGGTGACTCCTTCTTATAGTCACCTCTGTTCCTGTTGACTGCTTTAGAAGTTTACCCTGGAGACAACATGCAACGTATTTGCCTAGGTTTTTGCTTCCTAATGAGAAGGGATTTGTGCGCATTTTATTTTTCTATTTTTACTTGTCAAGAAGCTCAAGAACACTGGTCTCCTAGAAAGTCAATGCAGACCCTTGTACTTAGCAGAGATTATCTTTGAACCATCTTGGCTCATCATCAGGAATCCTCTTTGTGTTTCTTATTGTCTTATCACCATGGTGACATCACAGAGGAGCAACATGGGATGCTTGCATGTGGTTGCTCTCTGCATCTTTTCCTGTACTGGTTTCTGGCCCCAAACACTCTACAACCAATCCTGGACTCTGCTGTTTGAGAGTCTGTTGCCTTTACTCACCTCTCTTACCAATTAATGATTTGACTCAATGCTAATTCAGATGGAAATGCTTAAAACAGGGAAATAAAAAAAATTCAATTCCACTAGACAGCCAGAGGAGTAGAAAAGGAAAAGAACTTCCAGTTGACTCTACCAAAGATGGTGACAACCAGGCTTGTCACTAGCCCTGCTGTGAGCAGAAGGAGGGAGCCAGGACATCAGCACATAGCTGATGGCTATGGGACCTTGGGATTGATGGTATTCTCACGGCCTTTGCTCTGTTTTTCATATCTGTAAAGCCAGTATAGTCTAGATGTAGAAGGTGCTGTGAATCTACTTCATAAAGAAACCACATGGCTTCAGTGACAGAGTGACTGAGCTTAACCAGATACAGCATAGGATGTGCCTCTTTCTAGTCCTTTTGGGATGCACCTCTTTCTGGTGCTTCATTTTCAGGGGGCACAGATATCATTTGTTGGTGGAAGTCAAGCCATAAGCTACACCTGAACTATGAGGATGCATACACTCTGCAGCCAACACTAGACCATCAACGGAGAGGAGGAAATAAAGCCCAGTGAGGCAACCCACTAGGCAGTCAGAGTGACCATTAAGGGTTGTAGAAATGAAAGGTCCTGCAAGGTCATTGAATATGAGAGAACAGAGAAAAGGAGTCCAGGAAGAGGGTGAAGAAGAGATGGTGGAGCATAGGGGTTATTATGGATGTGGGGTTAGAGACAGAAATATACTGAGAACCAGAGAAAGAGAGGTGAGATGGATAATGTTTGGAATTATAGTATTGACAGAGTTCCAGTATGTGCTCAGCCTATCTCCCACAGTTATGCAGGAACGAATGTTAGTATTTGACATGGTTGTATAGTTCACTGGACTTAAGGCTTGGCCCAAAACATAATAGTTTCAGCAAAGAACACAGATCCAGGCCCTAAAATGTTCTCAGTTTTTGTAAATACTCCCATGGGAAACAAGGGAGGCTGATTTTCCATTGTTTGATTTAGCAACTATGCATTTGGTTCAGTTGCCGTACATCATCAAGATTCTGACTGAAATCACCCTGAGCTGATTTTGTTATGAATTAGAATGAGGGCTATAGAGACCACATAGTACTGAGTCCCACACAGACACAGAAATAAATACATGCAGGTCTATATTCATGGTTGTATTCTTGGAAGCAAAGATATAAGTAAAAAATTTTTCTGTTTTTTTTTTATTAAAAAGTATAGACTAAAATGCAAGCAAGAAAGTCTTGTGTGGATGTGACTATTATTCTTTATTTATATTTTGAAGATTGACTATAAATTTTTATCTTGTCCAAATATATTAAAATATGACTAAAAGCACAGTAGCAATATTTAAGGAAAGCTAAATGCAGTATAAAATGACAGCTAAGTCTAATTCACCAATTTTAAAACTCTTTTAAATATACTTTATCTTTAATTGACAATTATTGTAGATTTTTGTGAAGTACAGTGACATTTCAATCTTATATGCAGCATGGCTTACTAAGTTGAATTTTTTTTTTCTGAAATAAAGATGGAGATACTTTCAGATTGTATTAATTTTAGTAAACAAACACATTTTTTTTTTTTTTTTGGTTTTTCAAGACAGGGTTTCTCTGTATAGCCCTGGCTGTCCTGGAACTCACTCTGTAGACCAGGCTGACCTTGAACTCAGAAATCCACCTGCTTTTGCCTCCCAAGTGCTAGGATTAAAGGCATGCTCCACCACTGCCTGGCCAAACACATATTTTTAAAAATCATTCATCTCTTCTAAAATACCTCCTGGTTTCAATGAGCCCTTCCTCCAATTCTCCCAGTCTCCCTCCTTCTTCCCCTCTCTCCAAGATCCACTCCTCCTGTTTCCCCTCAGAGTTCCCAGGGATATCAACAGAATATAGGACAATAAGATACACTAAGACTAGGCATAAAGTCTCATATCAAGGCTGAACCAGGCAACCTAGTAGGAGGAAAATGGTCCCAAGAGCAGATGAAAGAGTCAGAGACACCCCAATTCACTGTTAGGCGGTCCATAACACCAGGCTAACAACCATAACCTATGCAGAAAAGGAAAAAAATAGCATCTGTCTTTATACTGTTTTGTTGTACCCATGGTATTACTTCTAAAGATAGGTTTCATGAAATTAAAAGGGATTGGTTTATTCCACTCGGTACCTAATACCCTTTGGTCTGATCTAGCCAAGGTTCTCCAAAGGAAAGCAACGTCCTTGAGACAGAACCATGTGAGCTGCTGCCCCCTACTGTCGTGGAGCTATTTATCACGTGCAGATCCTTTCCCAGTGGCAAAATTCCCTCCGTGAACATTTACTTTCAATAGATCTTTTGACATAAATCAAGCATGCCAAGACATACTCGAAGGTTAAAGGATTCTGTAATAAAAGAGGGATAGCTGTGGTACAACATTCTAGAAAAATGTCCTAGATATCTAGAACTTGGGTCCAGTGTACTTACTGCATGTATGCCATCGACTCTAACACTCCCACAAGGCAGGAGGTGTTATCACCGCCACTTTTATTGGAAGCAACTGACCTTTTAAAAAGTAGCTGAGGTAATACATGGCAGAAGCTCAAATACTGGATTCCTCTGACTGATGGTTACGCCCTCTGATGTGCATGCTGCCTCCCTAAAGAGGATGACAGAGGTCTGGCCCTCTGCAATTCTAACCTAGCCACACAACGCAGGGTTCCCCACATTTGCCCTTTGTTGACAAGCAACTTGAAAGGAAATATAGACCCTCTCTTGACTTACAATGAGCTTATATCCTAAAGAACCCATCCACATTGAGACTGCAACCCACTGAACACCACAGTGTAGCAATATAATATCCTGTTGAGCCGGGCACTGGTGGCGCACGCCTTTAATCCCAGCACTTGGGAGGCAGAGGCCGGTGGATTTCTGAGTTCAAGGCCAGCTTTGTCTACAGTGTACAGAGTGAGTTCCAGGGCTATGCAGAGAAACCCTGTCTCAAAAAACCAAACCAAAAAGAAAAAAAATAACCTGTTGATGGTTGGCAGTTGCTCTATGTGGTTCATTGATTCTCTCAGGAATAGAAAGTCTGAATAAATATTAAAATTCAAAAATGAAAGTATGTGATTCCTGCTGAGCATATATGACCTCTGCATCCTCGCAAAGTCAGAAAATTGAAAAGTTGTAAGTCAAATTGTCTTAAGTGAGAGCCTGGTCACAGACTAGGGTAGTGTGGTATATGGCTCAAATAAGGCAATGTACAGGGCCCTCATTGCCAGTAGGGTTAGCTTTGGGAGACCTCCTGAGGGCTGGAGTTCCTATGGCTGGGAAGTCTCACCAGCTTAGAGAAACTTGCCTTATAGGGTGGACAGGATAAAGGATGGCTTTGATGGCTTCCTATCTTCCAGCTGTGTGAATATCCCTTTTGACTTCACCCTGGAGGTCCTGGAAGTGCGACATCTCACCCTTTCCCATAGGAGATGCGTCATTTACAGCCATAGCAAAGTCTCTTTCCTCCAGCAAGATAAAGAATTAGGTCCAGCCCATCTCCTTCTAACCGTGCCATCACCAGTAACATGTCTAGACGATGACTGATTATCTAGGTGTGGTAGAAGAAGGGAGGGAGACACTTTGTCACAGTTGCATGTAGAAGGACAAGGTTGTAGAACTTCACTGAAATTTTGGGAACCAAACTAGAGGGTAAAAAAACAAAACAAAACATGCAGAACAAAACCAAAAGAATAACATGTAACTTCCCTGAGATGATGATGGACTTTCAAAGTCCCCTCAAAAAAACTTTCATGTCCTGCCAAGTGGGTGGAAACTGAGCAGAAGTGACAGCCTGCTGCAAGCTCTAGTGAATTCTTAATTTTTTTTCTATTGAGCCAGAAATGAGGCATTTGGAAGACCACTGGGGCCGTGGAGTGAACTGTGAGACTTACCAATAGTTGGAGAGCTCCTTAAAGGGTCACGTGGTAAGGTCCCAGTCCGCAGTGTGAATATTTGGGTGTAAACTCGAGACATGTCTGAGGGACAGAGGCAAGCAGTTTCATCCGGCCAGATGGGAAGCGTGCCCCTTGAAACCTTGTAATTGTTTGGCAGCTATGTGTGTGGGTGTGCTAAGACTGACCACAGGTCACCGTCTCTTCTCAGGGTAGAACGTAAGTGTAGGGATGACCGAAAGCATCACGAGTGGTCCCCAGTGCAACAGCTTCAGGCCAAACCCATCCATACAGGACTTGCCGAAAATGATTCAGTACTAGCCATTCAGCTCCTAGTTAGTGTTTCATGGCATCTGGAAAGAACACTCTTAGCTACCTTTTGGGGCTGGATTTTAATGCTGAAGTTAGACTTTGAGGCACATTTTTTATTGACCTTTTGGATCTTCTAGTGCCCAGAAAACTTGAATCCAAGGTAGTAGAGCAACTAAAAGTGAGAAAAGAAAGATGTCACTGTGGTTGAAGATGTACTAAGTTTTCATGAATGAGCTAGATGACAGGATCCGGTCCCATCAGCAGAAGACAGAAAAAGCATAGTGTACACACACAAACACAAACACACACACATATACACGCACAGAGAAAAACATACATACTCACTCACGGGGTGGAGATGGAGGTGAGGGCAAGGAAAACAAAAGAATAAAATTGGTTAGTAGAAGGAAAAATAGAAATTGAAAAGTAATGGCGCTTTCAACGTGAAGTGACTAAGGAATCCTGGGCCACGTGACTTTGCCTGAATGAATGTGGTTTTCTCTTTGAAAGCTCGAGGAGGGTGCGGCAGAGTAGGGATGCCGTGGAATAGGTAATATGCAGTCCGCACGCACCACACTCTGTGGAATGAAGTTGAATTCAGCCTACTCTGGTAATGCTTTAAGCAGCTGGAGTAGGAGGCTTATCAGGATTCAGGAATGAGAGGGATAAAATCCAGTGTAGAAACGAGCAGCCTGTGGGATGTGAGCGCTGAATGGAATGGAAGAAAGTCACGTAGAGTTGAGCCACCAAAGGTGAACAGGGTAAAGGATGGGAGAGCCAGGCTCAGGAATTGTAGTTTTCTAGCTAGCAACTTGCATTTTATTTTTATTTTATTTTTTTTTAAAAACCTTTCCCTAATCTCTTACGAAATGCACAGATACATTAAGAGCACAGGATCAGAATCACAGAACTGCGAGGGAAACTTCATCTGGTTCTGTCACTGAGCCAATTTGGCAGCAAGTTCTGTAACTTGGCTGCTGGTCATACCATGGCAGCTAGAACATTTCTGGTGCTGGGAAATTCTCTGAGCTTTAGAGACAGCCTGGGTTAGTCGACTTTTCATTACTGTAACAATATCCTAGATAAAGCAATTGACATTTTAATAGTTCCTTGAGAAATTTGATCATAGTCGGTCCCCTCTCCCAACTCTTCCCAGATCCGCCCCACCATATCCACCCAACTTTGTATTCTCTCCCTGTCTCTCTGTCTCTCTCTGTCTCTCTGTCTCTGTCTCTCTTTCTCTCTCTCTCCTTCTTTTTCCTTCAGCCATCATTTCTAGTTTGTGCTGGGGTATATTCTTGAACATACAGATTTCCATTGGAACATGTCTGACTTATCAAGGATAACACTCTTAAAGAAAACTGATTCTCTCTTTCCCAGCAGCCACCTATTGCAAATAGTTCCTTGACTAGAGTGGGATTTCATCTCTCCCTTCCCTCTCCTTGGAATTTAGTCTGACTTGAGCTTGCATGGGGCTCATGCATGCTGTCACAATCTCTGTGTTCATTTCTACATTGTGTTCAGAGGACACTGTTTTCTTTTATTCAAACTCATGGCTCCTGGCTCTTGAAATGTCTCTGCCCCTTCCTCTGCAATTCCGTGAACCATGGGAGGAAGGGGTGTAAATCAGATAACCCATTTAGGGAAAGACATTCTGTAGCTTCTTATTCTCTTCACCTTAGAAAGTTGTGGGGTTTTGTGTTAATAACCATGTACTACAAATGGAGGCTTCTCTGATGAAGGAGAAGAGATGCATTAATGTATGGGTATAACTGTAAGTCCTTAGGAAGTCCATTTGAATCTACATCTACTTATCAGAATAATAGGACTAGGGCCTTCCATAGGGCCTACGACCTGTGTAGCCACAGGTTCTCAGTCCGGTGATGGTGCCAGGCCTGGTGTTTTACCTCGAGGAGTAGGCTGTAAATCAGATCAGAAAGTGGTTGGTTACTCAAATGATGGTCATGCCACTATTGTACCAGTGGGGATGTCTGGCCAGAACAGATGTTACTGAAGTTCCCTTTCCTTTTCTTGTCGTGTGGAGTGCATCACATCTTTCTGCACCATGAAAGCTAGCCAGTAGAGAGGAGGCCTGTTACTGTCAGAAACAGCTTGATATATCCGTGGGTCTCAAGTGCATGGTGTCTTCAGCAATAGGGGATTTGATTGCTATCAGGTTCTGGATGGTAACCAATAACATTTGCAATAGCCTGTAATGTTCAAGGGTCTATGGGACCTCAGTGGCTGACAACTCTGAAAAAGGTAATACATTCCTGTGCCTTGGCCACAGTACCTTTTCACTGACCTGTTATGAATACAGTATGGAAAAGATCTGACAGTGGGAGACAGGGCCCAGCTTGAATCACTCAGTTTGGGCCATTTTAGGGAAACTTATTAAACCAATGTAGTGAATCTCAAATTTCATCCTTTGTGATTATCATCACCAAATTTGTTTTAGATGGAATTGTAGGGCCTCCTTGCTGTTTGTTTGTTTGTTTTTGTTTTTTTTTTCCTGCTTATGTCTAGTGAGATAGGAAATGAGCACAGAACAAAATTTTCTGAAGGATTCCCAGACAATTTTGTTGCTTCCATTCCTGGACTACATTGTAAGAACTGAAGGCCACAGTACCTTCACCTGACTAGCTTGATTGATTTAGAGGAGTGAAATTAAGGCTACTATGTATGTAGCTTCTGGCTGCTCAGGCTGGCCTCCTAAGAACATCTCAGTTCAAACTGCTGCAATAAAGTTTCATGGACCATAGTGACTGATTCCTCCGGATTCAGGAGGCAGGAAGTCTGAGGGCAGGGTGGCCCTCTCGTCAGTCCTGGTGAGTCTCTCTTATGGGTTTTAGAGACAGCCCACTGTCTCCTCATATTGAAAGAGGATTGCAGAGCCCTCTGGGGGCACCCTTTACACCAGCCTTACCCTCAGGAACTAAGTCGTTCCCCAACCCCCATTTTCTATACCATCCCTTTTGGGTAAGAATTTGAACATATGAAATTTGGGGGGAAGTGGAACAGATGGTCAGCCTATTGCAGGGGATGGACCCAGAGTCAGACACTACATTCTGTCGAAGTCCTTGTTAATGTTGAGCGCTCATCCAGTGAGGAATTACACAAGACCACTGAGGGCTCCATTCATGAAGGGCAGTAGTGTCACCCTGTGAGAAAGCCACACGAAGTCACACACTGTGATGGGG
>JADRCC010385591.1:0-15446 GCA_019843855.1 Hylomyscus alleni
TCTCAATATCCTCAGAGAGCTTTTAAAGCCCTAGTTTAAGGCACAGCAGAAGAGAGAAAGAGCTAAAGTCACATATTTCTCTCTCTAGTAGAAAAGATGAAAGAAGAGTACTACTGTTATTTATATTTTTAAAAACTTTTTATTGCTTCTTTGTGAGGTTCCCATCATGCGTCCCAGTCCTACTCATCTCCCCATCCTCTCGTATCCACCCAATGCCCCTGTAACTTTCCCCCCAAAAGAAAATGAAAAAACACATAAACAACAAAAATAAACAAAACAAGGCATTTAATTTTTAAAAGTAGAAAATATTTTGCAATTTTAAAAGCTTATCTACTATGATACTTAAGGAATTATCTTCTATAACATTACAAAACCTAATTAAAAGCTTAAAAATTTAAACTCACCATTAGGGCATTTGAAGCACACACACTGTGAAATCCACAGTAAAATGCAGCAAATTGCTTATAGATAGATTTGTTCAAAAGGAAGTCAGTATAAAGCTGTACATACTCTGGAAAGCAATTTCATATGGGTTACATAGTCATAGTAATAAAAAGGCACTAATTCACTGCAATTTAAAATGGGATCTAACTTACCTCTTCTATTCTGATTCGTAACTGGAATCTTATCACCCCCTGGTTTTAAGTTATAGCATTTAATTACTCCAAATTCTTCTTGAAAAACCTGATGAGCGATACCATATGTTAATATGCTGACATACTCTGAGGCCTCTGTGGCTAGCCTGTAAACAGTTCTGTCTCTCCCTTAACACACAACTGCCCACAGCCTCAGCTTTCCAGTGACATTTACATTAAGAAGAGGTGGCACTCTGAGGTAAAAAAGCAGGTCTTTAATCCTTCCTGTTAAATACAGTTAATACTTTAATAAAGCCCACAAAGCTTGTACGGCAAGTGAGCAAGATGGAAGTGAGTGCTTGCTTTTTTTTTTTTTTTAATCTGACCCATCACCTCTCTTAAACTTCCTGTGTTGGGGCAGTGTAAGAGACTAGCTAGCTTTTGATAAAAAGGAAATCAGTTATGGGAATATGCAACTGCCTAGGAGAGTACCATGCCCTTCATGAATTCATTTTCAGTGCTGCAGACACATGTGGCACTGCCTCTATTACATTATGAATTTAAAAATTAGTTAAGTGAGAAAGGGTCTTGCTGCACAGCTCAAAATCACAATTCTTGTGTCTGAGACTCCTGAGTGCCAGGACCCCGGCACACTGCTACACTCAGCACTCAGCCCTAAGATCCTTTTCTTAAGATTTTACATGATTAGGTCTCGTTCATCTAACAAGTGCTTCGGAACAAATGACATTTTCTTTTTTGTTGTTTTTTTGTTTTGTTTTGTTTTGAGACAGGGTTTCCCTGTATAGCCCAGGCTGTCCTGGAACTCACTCTGTAGACCAGGCTGGCCTCGAACTCAGAAATTCGCCTGCCTCTGCCTCCCAAGTACTGGGATTAAAGGCGTGCGCCACCACTGCCTGGCAACATTTTCATATTGAAGATGTAAAGCCCATTCACAGTGGAATGCTTTCATCAGTACCTGAAATGTTGAGTAGAAATCTTCTTCAACGTTGCCTTCATATGACAAGAGTTCCTTTAATCCATGGGCCAATTCCTGCAAAAATAAATCTGTGCTAAGTCTTTTAAATCAACTAGCATTACTTCAAACTGTAAGGACACAGACTACGAGTTCCTTACCTGTGAGAACAAAGAGTAAACCCATATTTTAAAACAAGATTTTGAGATGTACTTTCTAAGACTCAGGATATTTGTTAATGATTTCTACCATCCATAGCTTGGAAAAACTGAAGTCCATGCAGGACTTATGCTACAGGAATCCAACTCTACACACCATGCTTAAGCAAACAGGTGTTCCAGCTCTCCTGTCATTTCCAGGGTAATTGCTGTTTCTCGGTCATATTACTGCTTATGGATCTGGAGTGCTTCTCATTTTCAAATCACATATATATTTTAAATGTGCTACTATTTTACGATGCAGTGTTTGAACATTAGACATACAGTTTACATATGCTAAGGGGCTTATACATTTTAGTTATCATGTCTTCCTCTTCTAAGAAAAGCCTGAGAATGCTGAGAGAAATATATACTTACAACTTCAGTTGTGTATGGACAAAAACTTAAAACTAGAACTGGCTCAATATTTTATTTTTTATCAAGTTGCATGAAAAAATACTCTTAATTTATATTAAATTGTTTGAAGAGACAAGTAATGTCATGGGTTGGAATAATCTTACTTTACATAATAAATTTTAATTTCATTAAAAAGCAGGCTGGCAGGGTAGCAGTAATTTTATCATGATTACTGTCATACATATATTACCCACAATCACCATCCGTAAGAAAGCCACACTTCAGTGTAGGAACCATAAAGAGAATGTGAAAGTCTACCATTAGAAATGGATGGAAGAGCAGGCTCAGAGCCTGGCAAACCACGCTCCATTTCAACAAGGAATGATACCTCCAGCTCCATTCTTTGCTTCTTCTCCTGCAGGGGAAATGAGCCTATCTCCTCCCCACAGTCTCCTGGGTCCTCCTCATCTGGTATGATATCCACACCACATATGGGAGATCCTCCCATGATGCCCTGCTCCTAGGAGGATGTCTGTGGAACTTGTTCTTAGAATGAGGCCTCTCATAGGAGGCCCCATGTCCAAGACGCCTAAACTTCCCATGATGAGACCTTCTGCTTGCCCTATGACGGTAGATGGTACCGTACCCACTCATCCCAGCATGACTAAGCTGAACAGATAAGCAATTTGTATTACTTGGTCTGTTTTGTCAGATCACGGTGCTGTATCTGCGTGTTCTGGAAGTACAATACAAGAAGACTGCTCCCTGTTTCTAGCAACAAGAACAGCTTGGATGGGAGCAGTGGATAAAAGAGTCCCATCTTCACTTGTACTGTGAAATGTCAAAGTACAACTGCCAGCTGGGTTTTCTTATGTTAACGTTCCTATTTTATACAAATCCAGGCTGGTAGAGATTTGATAAGCCTATTACTACAGATTTTTTTTAAGTTATGTTTATTTGATAAGTCTGTATATAAACATGCGTGTAAGATTGCAGAGGCCAGAAGTGTTGGATTCCCTGGAGCTGGAGTTAGAACAGTTGTCAGCACTCTAATATGGGCACCAAGTACTGAACTTGGGCATTCTACCAGAGCAGTAAGAGCTCTTAACTGGTGAGCCATCTATCCAGCCCATTATTTGCTTTTGATAATTATTTTTAAAACAACCTAGTATTGTCATAAGGACATTAGGGCTCAGAGAGGTTAAATAACTCACCCAAGCTTACAAAGTCAATAAATGACATGGTTGGCATTCAAATCAATGCCCATCAGACTTAAAAATCTGTAGTACTCTGTGGGAGCTCAGGCACATTACAGAATAGGTCTCTGTAAGGAA
This sequence comes from Hylomyscus alleni, assembly GCA_019843855.1. Lineage (NCBI taxonomy): Eukaryota > Metazoa > Chordata > Mammalia > Rodentia > Muridae > Hylomyscus > Hylomyscus alleni. The sequence continues at coordinate 3,437 of JADRCC010385591.1, forward strand.
GTGACTTTTTAAAAGTAAGACAGAGAAGAGTTCTAAAAGGAAAGCCTGATTTTAAAGTAAGAATAGCATTAGAAGACTACAAATAGGGAGGCAGTTAGCACAACATGCCCACAAGATGTTAATAACATACTTACAGGCATAATCTGGCACAGGTCATCAATGGTAACACTGCAGATGCCCACTGGTGTACTCTGATCACTAGGTACGACAGGAGGGCTCAGTAATTTTTTGTAACAGCAGGGAGGAAAACGAATATCCAAGGTGATACTGTTATAAACAGCTAGTCCCATGAGCTATGAATACTAAATGTTAAGTATTAACATAAAATCCATGACAACAAATGAGTTTTGAATTATGCACCAGTCTTCTTTCAGGTCTAACACTGGCTTTCTAATTAGTCCAATGTACCTTTCTTTTTTTCTTTAATTTCATTTTATTTATATACTATAAATATTTTGATTTAAAAAAGCCATGGGAAGAGGTGTTCATTTGATAGGATTTAATGATTTCAGGCATTCCTGAAATTATTTAATATATAAAAATTACTAAGTTTAAGTATATTGGCTGCAGAATATAGCACTGATTTTAGAAACTGCCATTTTTAGTTATTTAAAGCTTAAGTAAGACTGTGTTAAAGGAGTTGGTATGAATAAGATACAGAGGTACAAATGCTGTTAATAAGATAATAGTGTAAACAGACTCATATATAAAACTTGAAGGTCTAGAGTTCAGATATCTTATTTACTTGTAAAATTTGTCTACTTACATAGCAGAATGTAACTTATCAATCTGCCAAAAGAGGAAGTTCAGATCAAATTTCCTGTATTTAAAGGTCAGTTATTAAAGTTACTTAGAGTAATTTATTTTATCGATTCAAAAGGAAACCTAAACACACAGGCCTAGCAAACTTGAATACTGTCAATTTAATTTGCAAAGGCAAAATGAGGGCTGAAGACATAAGACACAGCTTATGTCTTCTAAGTAAACTTAGAAAACATAAGTAAACTACTCTGTGGGAGCTCAGGGTGACCAGTGTGTGTAAGAAAATACACTCAAATATATAATCAAGATAGTAGCAATGAAAGTAATCATAATACTACAGTTACAATTCATAATTCTCCACAATGGTGATAGCCTCTTAACATTTTTCATTTAAAAAATTTTAATGCTAAAATCCTAAAAGCCGGTTGCCCAGAGTAAGGAAGTAGGTTAATAGGCTTATGCTACAGAGCCTCTCACAAAGAAATACTTTACTTCGCACTAAATTAATCTGGTCTAGTTGAAACAAGGATGGAGTAATTTTTCTGCCAGTGTCTCTGAGTGCTTTGTGCTGTGGTCAGTCTGAAAACCTGTACTGTACTATATTGTCTCTATACAGTTTCAATATCCTTTTTTGTATAGGTAATTCTACTTTTAAAATGTCACTGTTATTAATATTCTTTATAACATTTTACCATAATTTTGTTTTACGGCTCTACTACTTGTAAACACTAAAATCTTACCATATTTAAAAATAACTGTAGTCAAACACCAATTGTGTGAGTTTAATTTTAGACATACTTGTTTAACATGAAATATACACATAAGAACATATTTAGTATGATCTTTAAGGTACTGACTGAGTAAAAACCACCAATACTATGAAAGAAGGTAACTGGCAAGTCACAATTTTATGAAAAGCACTATTTCAAAAGTTCAATAGCTAACTTTATTAGTGATATCAGGAAGTCAAAATATCACAACTCTAAGCTGTGACGTAGTATTGTAAAGCAAGATAGCCACATGCACAAAGAAGTTCAAATAGGTCAAAGTTAGTAAAAAGTACCCAGAAGTTGGACACACTCAAGTGAGACCTGTAAATTACACGAAAACAGGAATCCATGACTTGTTCAGCCTTCTTGGATAGTGTAGAATTAGTCGCTTTGGACCTTAGCTATGACAATCTATAAGCATTTCAAATTAACTTGGCTATTTCAATGTGTAGTTTAGTTTCCTGCTTTTTCTTTGATTTACTCTTTCAAGTTCCACATACATCCTCAGGATTTAATCATAGTAAATGTGACACGCCTTAGATAGATGGATGCTCAGCACTTCCCCAAGTCCCAGGGTGATTTTCACTGCTTTGTAGCAAGTCAGTAACAACTCAACCTTTCATTCCCCCACCATCCTCTCAGCTTCAATTTCTACCTTCTCTGGGAAGATTACAATACACACCTTCTCCACCTCACAACCTCATAACACTTATTTTGATGCTAATCTTGGCTTTAGTGAAATCACAATCCCCTTAGTACAAATTATTAATGCGTGTCACAGTCATCTCTCTGAGGATGAACTACTTGCACTGATGCTCGTCTGCTGATGTAAATGTTCAACATCTAAAGTTGGAATTTCCATCTTTTCTGCACATCTTCAGTTCTTGCTTCATCTTTTTACTCTTATTTCTCACAATTATATTTCTTGTAATTTAAAAAGCTAAAAATGAAAAATCTTAACCATAGTTTAATTCTTATATGCAAAATATAGTAAAGCTTATTCTACTTTTTCATATTTTTAAGTTTAATTCAATACTCAGTAGTCGTACAATTATAAATATCTTCATTTTTAAAATGAGTAAATTATGAAGATTAAAGAATTTCTTATATTTAACCCTAAAATAAAATAAATAAAAAGCTAATATACAAGGCATCTTTGTCTAATATCTAACCTCTCTTTGGTCCACCAGTGTAGGAATAAATTATACAACATATCTGAGATAGGGATGAGAAACGGCAAGTTGAATTTATGAAATTAAAAAAGCTGTAAAATAATTATGTACGTTTTAAATATTCCCCATTGCACTCACTTTTCAATTTTTAGGGTTACCTCCTTCATGTCTCAGTATTTCAGGGTACATTAAAAAAGCTAAATTTAATTCTTATAATTTCAACTTAATAAATTGAGTAAATTAGCACAAAATACAAGGATAGAAAGTATTCTATTACAAATGGAAAATACTCTAGATTTTAAAAGCTTTTATTAAATTTTTGATAATTTTGATATATAATCATTTTGAGATAAGTCAGTCACTTTCTTTAAATGTATTGAGGCTATGGAGGTTTGATATTGCATATATGTAGATTAGAGAAAATCTAATAAATCTGATATTTAATTTTCTAAAACAACATTTTTCTAAACTATACATTGAAAAAAAAATCTTTAAAAAACAATCCCCAGTCTAGTAGCGCCTCCTAGTGGGAAGTTTAAAGGATACAATTCCAACCAATCGGAACTCAGAATAGTTATCACATTTAAAGCTGCTGAACCAATGGCAGTGGGAATCCTTGTGGTATGTAAACATGCCTGTAGAGGAAACACAATGTGTCCACAGATGAAAAGCACTGGTAAATACATATGAAATTTACCAAAGGCAAATCATTAGCAACAGTTCTGTTACAAATCATCTTTCATGTTAAAAATTTCACAGGATACATTTACAAATCTTAGTAAAATATTTATAGAAGGCATTTTTATATCCTTGAGTTTTTACAAGGATGTACAAGAATTTACACATCCATCTATGTTATAATATATATGATATGTACACCCTATAAACATAGAAATTCTCCTTTAAAGGAAAACATTTAATAGATGCTAATAATTATGTAAGCATTTTCTCTAAATAAAAGATTTTTGTCCTTGAAAAATTAACTTATGAATTTCTATTTCATTTGTCTGTGGTTTATATGTGTTTGCATGTTTGTGTGTTCACATGTTCATCTGTGTGTGAATCCACAGGTTGATGTCATAGTCCATCTTATTTTTGAGTCTCCCACTGAATCTGGAACTGACCAACTAAGCTAGACTCTCAGGATCTACCATGTCCGTCTCCGCAGTGCTGTTGATAAAGGAGTGCTGGCAGTGCCTGGTTTTACACATGGATACCTGAGACCTAAGTTGACCCTAAGGTTTACACAGCCAGTTGTAGACTGACTAAACCATCTCCCAAGACCACAGACTTCTATTTCTTAAAATGACTATTTAATGAAAGAAGCTTCACAAGTACAGAAAGAAAAAAAACTATAGGCTTGTTTTACAATTCTGATGTTCTTTATTTCAATGGGACACTTCCATTCATTTCATTTATTCAAGAGAGATATGGTTATTTCTCTACAAATTCTACATTTACAGCTGATAAAAATGTCTGGGCTATTACTAAACTCCTACAAGTCTAGAGTGACAATGATCACAAACATTAAACACTCACCATAATCTGGATGGAAAATCTGGCGAATAAGAAGGAGGAACCATTCTTTAGTCAAGCCACCCATATCCAAACCAGCTTCACCTACAAATGTGACTTTCAACTTCTTCTTCAAGTCAGCTCTCTTCCGGGTTAACTATTTGAAGAAGTTATGTAGCAAGACAGAACAATGAAAAGGGAATTTATTTATTTTTTAATTTTTGGGAACAATATTAGGCAGATTTTATCTTATTTTTCCTTCCATAAACATCTATCCATTCATACATCTACCCATCCATCCATCCATCCAATTTGCCAGACAGTATAAGCTAGGTGTTATTATTCATTTTATAAATTAGAAAAAAGAATTAAGGGGCCAGATGCCTTGACAAAGGGTACTGCCCCCAAGAATCATAGTGTCCAAAATTTTAATTTAGTAGACTATAATATAATGTTTTATGGCCTTTTCTCTTTCAACACTAAATAAAAACCCCACATAGATAAAACAGCCATTATCTCTTAACTACATGATGGTCTGACTGCAGCAGTGCACATGTAAGGAACTTTGCAGTATACATCCAGAAGTCAATGTTTGCATGAATCTGAATAGGTCCTATGTATCCTATACCCTATAGGTCAGACCTGTAAATTTAGAGATGAGCAACCTGAGGTGTGGAGAACTAAAACTGACTGGTTATACACCTAATCAGAAGAAAGGTGGCTGCTCTAGAGTCCAGATAGCACACTAAGAAACATGAATTCCATATTTAAATATTGTATATCAACTCCTCTGAGGAATTAACAAACTATTGATAAACATTAGAATGTTATAAAGCTTATTTATATGAAATTTATGTTAACTATATCAGAATTTAAGCAAGTATACATATTTGCACATAGAAATAATAGTTTAAAATTTTAGTAATAAGTCAGAACCATTTTGGAATAAATTATACCTCATCAAGTGAGTCGCTAACCAGATGTGTCCTCCTTACTTTCATATTTAGAAATAACATATTCATATCAGGTCTTTGTCTTCGAGATACTTTATCCACCAGACTTTGCTAATTAAATAAGAAAGCAAACATTTTTTCACTTTTACTGAAGGTATAATTTCATTTAAAACACTTAGAACAGTCAAAATAGCTTAATTCTTTTTTATGCTATCTCTCACATAAATAATTTCATAAATCAATTACATACATTTTAGCTTGTGAAACATCTTATTATTACTTTATTTTGGAACCCTAGTAGCCAGTAGGTACCAAAATCTTGCTCAACTTTTATAGTGAGAAAGCTGAACTGCAATTTCCACAGGCCTCAGACCTTCAATAGCAAACTTTCCTGTGTAAAAAAGGGGGATATTTAATCCAATGCATATATTCCTAATGCTAAGCTCAGGCTTAAGCTATTTTAATACTTAATTTAACCTATTTTTAGAAAGTAAAAAATTAATGCGTCTATAGGTTCAAAGACATTATCAATGTTCAGATCTTTAAATCTAATAGTTCTACTTTGGAGAATTGTAAAGATTGGAAATAAATTTTTTCTACAAGATATTTATAAAAATATTATCAATAAACTCAAAGCTTAAAACTATCCTAAGTATATCCAGTAATTGGAATATAATTCAGCTATTAAAAATGAGTAGGAAAATTATGCAAACAGTTTAAGCAGGGATTAAAGTTATATATATAAAATACTGTGTTTCAATAAAGAGTACCAAAAGAAAATTTACCAAAATGTTAACATATATGCTGGATGATACATATATAAAAGATTTGAGAAATGCAGTTTTCATGTTTCTCCAAAATATAAGCACTGAGTATATAAAAACCAACATATTAGAATTATAATATATAAATGTCATTTATTATTCAAAATCAATATGCTTATATGTTTACTTATCTAGATAATGATTATTAGTCTATTTCATTGTCTTTGGTGACAATGAAAATGAATTTTGTACAAATAAGGATCAATATTTCAGACACCTGAAGTACACTAGTGAGCTATCACATGCCCTAAATCAGGTTTGAGACTTAAGATTTTGTAGGTTACTATAATAGATGCCAAGTCAGCGCCTCCCTGAGGCCTCCAACCTCCAGTGTGAAGACTCTTAGTAGATTTTTGCTTTTCTGGGTCCTATCTTACCAAGGAAGTTTGTATTTCTGGACAGTGTCTTGTGTAGCACATCTTTGTCTCATTCTTTCTTTCTCATCTCTGATCCTGCTCTTGACCCTATGTAGCTGTCACATGTCGACAGTAAATTTATTTACCCCAGATTCTAATGGAGTCAAGCTTTGAGGTCCTTTTCCTGGAAATGCATACTTGCCATAAGAATGCTTCAAATGAAAGAGGCCATCAAAGGCAGAATTTTAGGCAGTCTTATGGAACTTATTTATTTACTTAATTTTGCAATTTCAGACTACAGCATAAGCTGTGTCAAAAGAGTCACCAATCATTAATTCAAGTGGCATGGCAGTTAGGAAGAACCAGTGAGAACTAACAATGTTGCTGGGTCTTCAGTCTACTTCCTCCCTCTCACCTTCTGTGAAAGGATATCTGGGGCTCTCCTTTCCCTTAGGAGAACTGTAGCATCTGATACATTAAGCATGAGTGGCAGCACACTGCTAGGGAAATCTAGATAAACTGGTGCTATCTACTTTATTTAAACTATAACAAACCATATAGCCAAAGTGAAAAGAAATTAAAGAAAAGACATATGACACAGAAATGCAACTAAGTCAAAGTGTCAAGATGACTGGCTATATATATAGAGATTAACTTTTAAGCCAGTATCTGGTATCAAACATGCCCATTTAATGCCATTCTTTAGGGGTAGCATGGCTTTGGAATTCTCTTTGGAGCCATAGGCAATAAAATTTCTTCTAATATTCCCATAATCAATGCAAGCTGATTTGGGGAACTTTTCAGGCACCAAAACCTTTGTCGTTTTCTTTGACATAAAAAAATATACCCAAGAACCAAACTGCTGAGAAATAAAATATTCTTATTTTTATATTTTGAAATATCATAATTTATATTTTGTTGTACTCTTGAACAAGACATGGGAATAATTTCTGTTTACTCTGTTTTTCTTTCTATTTTAAGAAACTAAGCAGCGCTTTCATCTTTAACACTGTACATATTCTCATTGTGCAGTAGGCACCAGATATGCGTAAATATGTAGAGGAGCAATGTGAGTGCTTACTCTTGTGCTGTCCTCAACACCGGTAGGCAGTGCAGAGCCCCAAGGAGAGACCTCACCTTGAGCTACATTTTCCTAGTCTGTCCTACTGTCTGTGCATTTCCCATGTACTGAGAAACAATTATAAAAACTTCCACTCTCCTTGAGCATATTTCTTAGTTCTATAGACATATATTAGTGCTAATCACCTAATGTCTTGGTTATTTCTGACTTTCAGGAACTCCAGAAAGTGCTACAGTGTGAATGATCTGTGTTAATTCTCTCCTGGTCTCATCATAGTTACACAGTGAAGTCCCAACACAATCTTCCAATTTGGGTCTATCAGAAACATTTCTGCTGCACTTATACCATACTGGGAGGCTGACTAGATGAGGGTATTCTATTTCCCATACTGTAAGCAGGGTTACCTTGTGGGGGGAATAACATGAATTATATTTTTAACATTTCCTGATTACGCTAAAACAATTCACAAGACATTTAACTTATTTATTAGTTACTATATTGATTACAGTCAGCATAAACATGTTTTGTAGCTGGCTTACCCTTGCGATGCTTATCATCTGTTGTTCTGAGTCTCTTTGAATAATGATTTTTTTTGCAGCTATAGAAATAACGAATGGGTACTGACAGAAGGAAAACCTGCTTTATAAGTGAAAACAGAAAAAGCAAAATGGTGCATTTTTAGCAAAAGTACACTAAGGGAATCTAAGGTCCCTCCTTGCAATATAAAACATTACTTTTGTATGGTGTTTTACTATTCACAAAAGATTTTATGTGCATGAGTTCATTTCCACAAACCTATGAAAAATGTATCATTCCTAGACGTACAGTATTTTAATTCTCTATAGGAAGCCACAACTATTTTTCTAAATATGTGCTAGTCACTTACAGTGTTCACACAAATCATTTCCATTTTCACAGTCACCTATATTATCACCTGTGATAACATGGCCAGCAGTGGGACTAGGAAGCAAGGGTTGATGGTCCAGAAATAGGACAGAATATTTACATGTTCAAATGAATATGCAATTTATTAATCAAGGACTATTTCTGATGTGTGAACATCAGAAATGAAGAAATGCAGTGATAATAATAGCATATAAAAAGCAGTCATAAATTTAAGAGCAATATAATAAAAATGAGAAAACTGTAAAATATGAAATATACTTACTTTTTACAAAGATATAACATTATTATCAAAGGGCATGGAAATAAATTGTCTCCCAGATCAGAGCTAAGTCATACACTGTATATAAAAGCCACAGACTCCTCAGACATAAATGAACACACAAAGAATGAATATGGCAGCAGTAACACTTTGAGAGTTTAGACTCCCATCAGAAGTGGCTGCAGTGTAGGTGGGGTATAGCTCAGTGGAAGTAACTGCAACGAATCCATCAATTTAAGCTGTATTGCATCTGAACATGGGAAGTAGTGTATTTGTGGCCACTAGTTGCAAAGAAGACATGAGAAAGAAGAGATAGCCCTATGTACTGAACATCAGACAGCCTTTACTCTGAGTCAAAACGGGTAATAAATACAACTTGCTCAGTACCAGTAACTAATAATGAGTTACAAAAGCCAACTAAAGGTTTGAAAAGAAAAGAAATACAACAAACCTAAAAGGATATATGTTGGTTTCATTATATACTTTAAAACAGTGCTTCTCAACCTTTGCCATTTTGGTATTATAAAAAATAAAATACATAAAAATTAAAATTACTATGTGCATGAAGTACCCAGGCAAACACCCACAGTCAGTAATGACCTGCCCTGAGTTCCAGATCCCATTCCAGAGTCCAGCTGACTTCCATGGCAGATGGGACCCACTGGAACACCTATGGAATTAACTGTTGGTATGCTGCATTGTGACTGGAAGGAGCTCATATTAAAAGTTGACAATGAAATAGTCAAACTATTAGCTGATTTATGGCTACACTTATGCTAAAACAGGAATCAGAGCATCTTTGTAAAAGAAACTCTACCAAGAAAATATTCCTCAGATTGACTACAGTCCTTAGAGGAAACCGTTTTTCCGTTTTGATTGTTCATATGTACACTGAGATTTGAACAGAGGGCCATTATACATTTTGGGTCAATTCTGGTAGAATTACTGGAAAATTTAAGTAATCCATGTGTTTCTGTGGGCTCTTTGGGTTATTTATATCTCTCCATCTCCTGAATATTTCATGTTTGGGAAATAAACTATGTTTGGGATAGGCTTGATAATTTAATTCAAAATAAAAATGTGGATGAGAAGTATAGTGTATTCAAGAATTTGGTCAAGCATTTTGAAAATCATTTATTATTCACTAAATAAACTATTAAGCTCCTTTTTCTGAAATATCAATTCTTTGTATAAATAATTCATAATCACTTTTTGGTGTAGACTGAGGGAGAAGAGTGAACATATATTAAGTGGCCATAAGTGTGTGACCAATGAATTGGACTAGGTACTGGCACACTGTGGCCTCAAAGATAAAATGGCTTATCACCAGTTTTTGTAAATAAAGTAATCTAGAACATCCACAGTAATTCATTTACATAGTGTCTAAGGGTTTTTCATGCTAAAATAGCAATATGTATTATTCACAGAACTGAAAATATTTATCTTCTAGTCCTTTAGGGGAAAAAAAAAAACCATGTTGTCCCTTGTGTGATGACAACACACAGAATAGTAAGCTCCAAGAAACCTCATACCCAGGGAAGAACCTTGCTGTTCTTCAAGAGATACTATTAATTAAAGCAAAACTATATTAACATGTATAAAGTGAAAATGTAGCAAAAGTTAACCTCTTGATAGATACAATGACACTTTAAAGCTACATATCTAAGTGATATGTTTATATATATAAAGAAATTATATACATATTACTTATACAAACTGAAAATCCAGTTATTACTTTAATAGCATTTGTTAGGTAAATAATTAGATGAGCTATTAATCATACCTGTGAGAATTTCCAAAGCTCTGCCAAGTATGATACTCTTCCATGAGATCAATGTGATCCAATGTAGAATTATAGAAATCAGTGTAAGGAACAAGGGGAGGGTGAACCAAATTGTTGGCAGTATCTGTGAAGAGATGTTTTCATATAGTGCTCTTTTCCATCATGTACATGGTTTATTCTAATAATAAACACATTATTTTAAAATCTACTGGCTAGCCTTAACTTAAACTTCCGTTAAAATAACTACAGTTCCAATGAAAAGGCCACTTAAAGTCTGTGGTAAAAAAAATAGCTATTTCTTGCTTTACAAAAAAGTGATGAGGATCATAAAAATATTTAGAGAAAGGGGGCAGATGGTTATCTACTGATCATTTCTCCACCAGTGTCATCTCTTGTAGGAGTCCTCAGTAATTAGTGGGAATTTATGTTTTCTCAGGAATGAATACTTAGTGAATCATGTGCACTTAAGACTACAATACAAGCAAATATAAAATATATTTTATAAAATATATAAAATGGAAAATGACTTTGTTTTCTTCAAAATAATGGTTTAAAAGCTAAAGCTATCTTTCTAGTACTCTGTGACCCTTAAAATATGTCCCTAATACTTATCAAGAGAAAAGGAAGAATGAGTGAATAATCAGAACCTACTAAGTAAAGCCAGAACTTTAGCAGCGGATGGAATCCACCAGGTACACTTTGTTAGAGGCGGGAATTCTTCAGGTTTTGCTGGAAACAGGCGTAAAGAAACAAATTGCAGCAATCTCTCTACCAGTTGCTTGAATTTCTTCTGGGATAATCTGGTAAAGATTTTGAAATAATTCCAATGAAGACTTTCATTTCTTATTTGTCAATATATTTCTTAGAGATCAAACTACATCCTATACAACAGAAGATAGACTATTCATTCTCACAAATTATATTTAGTTAAAAACATTTCAAAAGATGTAAAATTCTACCAATACTATTTCTCAAGTAAGAAATAAACACCAAAATTACCGCAGTGTCATTAATATAACTGTTAAGGCTTTCAGGATTTAGCTAGTGCCATTACAAATCATGGTCTTGAAGACTAAGATTTCTTCCTCACTTCTCAGGTCAGCACTTGTGAACAGAGACCAGTGGAGAGAACTCTGAGACCTTGGCAGGCATCAATGAGATTTAGCAGGGAGTGCTTTAACCCTCATTTCAGTACTCATGCAGTGCTCTTTTCTAACATGTTTGTGATTTATTCTAATAATAAACACATTATTTTATTACCTACTGGCTAGACTTAACTTAAACTTCTCTTTTAAATAACTACAGTTTCAATGAAACGTCTCTATAGTCTTCTCATAGTCTAATATGTTTTTAATATTTTATGCTTATTTTTCATGATTCTGTTATTTTAAAATGGCCTTCCAGACAGGCATGGCAGGGTACACCTGTAATCTCTTTGGGGAGACTGAGACAGGAGGATTGTAAGTTAGAGGTCCACTGGGATACATGGTAAGTTCCAGGCTAGCCTGAGGTACAGACTCTAGCCTGTCTCAAAAATCCAAAGATCTACAATGTAATAATTAAGTGCTGACTAGTTCCAATAAACAAGAAGGACGGGATGCTCTACAGTGAACAAGAAGGACGTGATGC
>JADRCC010385645.1:0-11673 GCA_019843855.1 Hylomyscus alleni
AAAAAAAAAGCACAAAGTTGGGGTGACAAACAATAGGAGTGTGAAGAGGGGTGTTATATTAAACCTTCTGGGAGGGGGAGTGAATATATTCAAAGTACATTACATTAAATCCTCAAGTCATTAATAAAATATTGTGTATTAATGCTTTGATGACATACACGGATATACATTATCTGTATGCCTGGTGGATGTTCAAACACTTGTGAGCTGTCATATGGGTCCTGGGCATTGGACCCAGGTTCTCTGTAGGAACAAGTGTTATTAACCACTAAGCCATCTCTTCAGCTTGAAAAGAAATATTTCTTGAACTGATGAAGACCATGGACTCTCAAGAAGGCTTTGCATATGGCTTTTGTACTGTCAAAGGTTCCCTCTCTCTCCCTCTGTGTGTGTGTGTATGTGTGTATGTGTGTGTGTGTGTATGTTTGTGTCCATGATGCATGGGCATGTGTACTTGCATGTACTGTATGTGTCTGTTTAGGAACATAGATTTGCATGCATAAGTGTGTAAATGTGCCAAAGCCAAAGGTTGATTCTGAATGTCCTCCTCAATCACTATCCACCTTATCTTTTGAGGGAAGGTCTCTCACTGAACATGGTGCTTATCAATTGGCTAGACTGGATGGCTACTAAACTCTAGGAATTTCTCAGCCCTCCCTACAAGAGAAGTACAGAAGTGAGTGATAACACTGTGATTTGATTATGAGTGCTGGGGATACAAATACCAGTTCCGGTCCTCATGCTTATGCACCTAACACTTTATTAGTTGAGCTATCTGCCCAGCCCCAAACCAGTTCCTTCTATAAACTCCAGTGCACCAGTCTTAACTGACCAGACAGTGTTGAGAGATACATATCTCTTGGTTCAGTTTTTGAACACCCAAATTCCTGAAGAAGCTCAAGATGTTCTCAGAATGAACTATGTAACCAGCAGGGCCTGTTCTAGGAAACATTCTCCAGCTATTCCCAGAAACAGAACAAACTATAATAGGCTTCTAAATGTCAAGTTTCACAGTTCTTTGTGATGTTTTGTAACTTCTCCCACCATAGTTCTTAATGCTTCCTTCCACCTCACATTTTTCCTAGTGCTCTGACCCACAAAAAAAAATGCAATAAGTTTTTATAGCTGGTATATTGGATTACTTTACATAGCTGTGACCAAATGCTTGACAAAACAACTTGTCTTAGGATTTCTATTTCTGTGAAAATACAAAACAAAGCAAAATAAAAACAAATTAAAAACAAAGTCAATACACCATGACCAAAATCAACTGGAGGGGAAAGGGGTCTATTTCAGCTTGCATGTCCTGATCATACTCCATCATGAAGGGAATTCAGGGCACGAGCTCAAGCAGGGCGGGAACCTGAAGGGAAGTGTTGAAGCAGAGGCAATGGAGGAACTCTGCTTTCTGGTTTGCTCTACATAGTTTGCTTATCCTGAATTTTCTGTAGCACCTAGGACCACAGCTCATGGGTGGCAATATCTACAGCCCTCCCATATCAATCATTAATCAAGAAAATATCCCACAGGTATGCCCACCAACTGATAACAGTAGGGACCTATTCTCAATTGAAATTCTCTCTTCCAAAATAGCTAGCTTGTGATAAGTTGGTGTAAAATTAGCCAGCACTCAACTTAAAGAGAGAATTGTTTACTTTGTCTCATGGTTTCAGAGGTTTCAGTACGTGGTCTCTTGGAACTAGAACTTAGCATGATATCATGGTGGCTGGAGTGTGTTGCAGAGGACAGGTTTTTTTTTTCTCTTAGGACTACCATGAGGAATAGAGAATGACAGGAAGCAGCCAGGGATAATATATTTCAAGGACCTGTACTCTAGTCACCAACTCAACTCATGAGCCTCTGAGGAAAATTTCAATTTAAATCATACCAGCTTAAAGCAAAATTCTGTGGGACATTTTTCTTAGCTGTGACAGTGGGGTGAATGGAACTGAGAGAGAGCTTCTTGAGGTCCCTACATGGACAGCCAAGCTGTTTCATCTGGTAGCTGTACATTGTGGTGGCTCGTTCTTCACACTCATTAAGGCAGAGTTTGTTCTTGTTCTTTCACTGGAGTAAGAAGTCCAGAATTCCCTCATCTTACATTTCCAGTTCAGCTAGCAGAATTCTGAATTCTCTTCATTATATCCTTATTGTCAGAACACGATAGGAGTTCTCTCTAGCCTATTGCAATTGCCTGCTATCTACTCATAGGTATGTGCTAATATTTCATTAAGAATTCTTTGAACCAAGCTTCCTGAAAGAAATAAATCTTTGTTTATAAGGATATATAATTTGAACATGAGACCCTCTGGTTCTTTCTTGGCTTAGAGAGCTATCAGAGAGAGTCAGTGGTCAGCCTTCAGTTTTCAACTTATAAATCTCTTTCATCTGGGTGTTGGGATGGCTGGTTCAGCTCTGCCCCTCCTTTATAGTGGGCACAGTGATGGATCAAGCAGCAAGGTTTGTTTACTTAAGGTAAATGGCAGATCTTATCTAGAAAATGCTATGGTCTGAGTTTCATTTATAAAGATGACACTATTGACTTGCCTGAAGGAGCACATGCACCTTGAGTTTTACAGATATTTTTTTCCTACAATTTGAGATGAAACATCTGAAAACTCCTGATCAGACTCCCACATTGTCAAAATACAACAAGATGGATGACTGGGGCCACAGAGAATCTATGTAGATCCACTTGGTTAAATCTTGCAGTTGTCAAGTCGTATCCTAGGCCACTCTTGTAAATATTAACATATATTGTGTTGCAGCACAGTTCTAGGTAATGCAATATACCTTATGATGAAGTTTGTGTTATACTTTTTAATCCTCATGAAATTCTAAGTGGTCAAATTTGGCTGGGAAACAATAGAGAGATTAATGGCTTGTCACATAGCTACTAAGTGGTAGAGTTGGAATTTGAATAAAAATGTGGTTTAGGTCACCAAAAGCAGACACTGAGATGAAATTCAAGTGGAAGTTGTTAATTGAGCACATGGTACCAGGGGAACCAAAAGAGAAGTGGGGGAATTAGCCATTAGCAGTTTCTATGGCTATATTAGAAATATTTCAGATGAGAATAGTTGTATTCAGGGTGGCATAGCCATAGATCAGAACACTTTAGAACCTTCTTGGACATGGTTCTCATTGCATCAGATGGCAATTAACACAGCGACCCCCACTGGTCAGCATGTAGAGAATATGAAGCTGTGGAATGCTCAGCCCTAGATGGGATGTACATGTCACAGTTCTCTCTTCATAGTTCATAGATCTATTAAGAAGATAAGAATAGAGAGATTGTAAGAGCCAGAGGTACTTGATAACATCAAGAGTGTTTTTCAGGCACAACAGAGCAGATGCACAGACAAACCCATAGCAATTCTAACAACATGCACAAGATCTGAGCAAGCTTCAGCCGGACAAAAATCTCCCTGGGGGTGGGGGAGGCACTCTTAAGACATATTTGGCAATATTCACTTCTAACTTTGTGAAATTCCTTCTTTTTCCAACTGTAATCAAAAACATCCACCTCCCTAGAGAGAAAATTGGCTTTGTAAAACAACAGCTAATAGTATACTGACAGTCAACTGTCATAACCTTGTTTTCCCTGGGATTTTAGATACAAACAAACATACATACACATACTTACAAACACATACATACACACAAACATACACATACACACTTATTAGGTACATTTCTCACTTATACAACAAAACAACTGATAAAAACAGTTGAAGGAGGGAAGGCTTTATCTTGGCTCACAGTTCCAAAGTCTAGTCTATTGTGAAAAAGGAGGCATTCTAGACCTTACGGTAGTAACAGGGACATGCAGTAGTGACTCTTCACATTACAGCAAATCAGGAAGCAGAGCGCAATGGCCAGAACCATGGTAGGCTTAGCTTTCAAAGGCCCACCTATGGTGACTTAAAAGTTTCCACTTAACTACTCCACAGTTTTCAAAATAGTGACACAAACTAGGGAACAAGTACTCAGACTTGAGCCTGTGGGGCACATTTAAGAGTCAAATGATAGTATACACACATAAAAATTTTATAGTATCCATGAAATCATTTCATAAACAAAATTTACTTGTGGCAAACTCTGTTCTCCTTTCTCCTTTGTGCTCCTTATCCCAACTTCTTACTCATTGTTTATTGAGTTTCCATCTAGCTTTGTGCCAACTTCTTGCTAATACCATCCTATTAACTTCTACAACTCAATAATGGCCTAATATATATATATATAATATATATATATATATATTATATAATATATATAGTCCTTCCCAAGGGCTTTCAAAACTAAATATATGGCTACTGCACCTATTCTGAAAATCAGCTGGAATTTCATATCTATTGGTTTTAAAGATACTTAGTCCTGCAAAACTCAATGCCAAACTGAGACTAATAAGAGATCCCTGAGATTTCAGCACACACACACATGTGCACACTCACACATACACACACATGCACGCACACACACATGCGTGCATGCACACTCACCCATACACACCAAGGAGGCAAAGAAACAAGTTTCCTTTATTCAAGAGCTGATAATAGGAGAAATAATTCCAATAATTTAGCACTCTCATGCTCAACCTGTACAGAACCAAACAGAGAGGCCTCAAAAATGAGGCTTTGCTTTTTCCTTACCTCTTTTTACAGTTCTTTCCTAGATGCTGGTAGAAATGACATGAAGGATTAACTCTAGGCTGAAGTGTCCTTGTCAGGGAAGTTATTTGTCAGCACATTACTCTACCTGGGGATCTAGCTCAGGGGTAGAACTCCTCCCATGCACATGGCCCAAAATTCCACTTCTAACACCCACAAAAGAAAACAAACAAGTAAATCATTCATCCTTGTATACAATTCAAAACCTTGGCTTTTGGGACATTGGCCCTATATAAATAGTATCTTGCTGTATTTATTAAGTTGTTTTAATAGAGTATTGTGCATGCCCACAGCAATTTTTTTCCATAACAATGCTAAGTTGTCTCCAGATTTACTCTGAAATCAATGGCATTCAAATTGAAATAGTAACTAATATTGAAGTCCACCCCATTTCTCTTCAGGAAAAGATCTCTTAGAACTGAATGACTAACACCAAGAGATACAGAATTCTGACTAATTGCTGTAATTAAGACTGTTTCTACACAAGAAACAAAATTGAAACCCAAGGACTAGTTGACATAAACAGTGTTAACTAATAGCTGTTGATCCAAACATGTAGCACTAATATCTGTCTATTGGTATCTAGGGCCTCCTCCATAATTCCGTATTAAGCTAGCTTGTGTGAGAGAAGTTACCTGTACAAACTTCCATCAATGATGAGGATACTTGTTTCTAGGATTATTTTAAAAATCAAAGACATTCTTACAAATCTATGGTTATCTAACATTCAAAATGTGTTTTATTTTCCAAGCTTTGCCATTTAAGTTAGCAAGTCCACATATCTTTGGAGTAATCTAAATTCTAGGCCATTGATTTTACAAGCAGTATATGAGAACCCTGGTGATTTAAAATACAGAATTCTAGTCCTTGTGTTTAGATAGTCATGAGTGTTCAGGGTACCATGGTAAGGATCAGCACTCTAAAGTTTAACAAACACTTATATTGGTTTTCTCTCTAGCACTGTGAGAAACACCACGACCAAAAGCAATTTGGGGAGGAAGGGTTTGTTTCATCTTACAGATTATAGTTCATCATAAAGGAAAGCCAGGGCAGGAACTCAAGACAAGAACTTAGAGACAGGACTTAAAGTAGACTATAGAGGAATGCTGCTTACTGATTGGCTCTTGGTTCTTTACTCAGCTTGCTTTCTTATACCAACCAGGACTACCTTCCAAAAGTAATAATGTCCATAGTAGACTAAGGCCTCACACATCAATCATTTATCAATAAAACACATCAAAAACTTGTCTGTGGACAACTGGACTAAGGAGATCCCTTAATTAAGGATCTCTTTTCCCAGAGGATTTTATCTTGTGTCAGGGTTACAAAAACAAACTAACTTATCACTACACCACTGTTCCCTTCTCTGTATGGAATTGTGACCATAGTGATCCTCAGACCATAATTTGAAGAGCATTACTCCAGGCACTTATTCTAGGTGCTAGGCACAATTAACAAAGTTAAACCCTATCACCAAAGAGACAAAGGGGCAAAGGGTTCAGACATATAGTAAAGAGGTGGGGATGGGAAAAGGATGGGACAGGGGAAGAGTTAACCAAAATGAAGTGAACATGAAGCTGCCTGGAAAAGTATTATCTTGCAATCTAAGCATAAATATTATACAACAAGAGTGGCTAGTAGAACACATGTGATAGGGAAAAACAGAGAATGTTGGAAGGTAAAGGAAATGAGAACAGGAGGTGGGGGAAAGGAGAGTTCAGAGATCAGCCTGTGCTACAGACATAGTAGGACCTTTTCTTTAAAAAGAAAGTGAGGAGGAAGCTTTTGCATGAGCTATAAAAGCAAGCTCATGCTGTAAGGCACTCCACCCCCTCCAATATATGATATGACTGACAAACTGTAATAAGTCAAAATAGCCCTATAAGTTTAGCAATGAATACACATAGATTCAAAACTGAACATAAATACACAATGAAGAATAATGTTAGTCATACTAGTCCATTAGGGCCAGTAAAGATTTCTTGGGTTCTGAGACCAGAAACAATTTAACTCACAACTCACATTCTGTAAAGTAAAAGAACTAAAACTGCCCCAGTGCCTGGAAAGAGGCTGAAACCACAGTTGTGTTGGGAGGTAATCAAAGAGCTATGAAGCCCAGTAAAGGGACCAAAAGCTGACTTAGGCTGGAACCCAGGAAGCAGGCTAAGCAGAAAGCAAACATGGGTCCTATTATTTGCTACAACTCCAACATCACTAGGAAAAAAGTCATGAATTAATTCTGCACCCAGAGCCTGCAGCCCACAAGGAAAGAATGAATGAACAAACAGTAAATGGTAGAATGATGTACATAAAAATGCCAGCAAACCAAAATTGCACAATGTACAAAATAAGTTGTGGTTAGAAAGCCAGCAGTACTTTTCTAAAAATCATAACCTGAATTTGATCCAGCAGAAATGAAATTACTAGAATAGAACAGCCTGACCAATAACACAATATATGGATATTTTAGATTTCTAAAGTGACAGTTTAGATTATAAATAGTAATATTAATAACTAAATAGTAGACTAAAGAAGATTGAATGGACGTGGAAAGGGAAAGGAGAGAGAAGAATCTGAGAACTTGGGGTCAATTACCACAGACTGAGCTCTAAAGGTGAAGGACCACTGAAGTAATCTGGGGTTCAGGAACACTGGGATCTGTGACTTAGAAACTATATTTGGGGAAAGAATAACCTTGAAGCTAGGGGCAACAAGAACTAGAGGGCCAGAATTTAACATTACAATACACAGCAGCATACCAAACCTCAACTACTATCTCACATTAGGGACATCTACCCATTCTGATAATTGTTGTTTTCAAGAATTATAGCTGGCTAGGACTGTTCATTGTTTTTCACCCTTGCCAATTTGCATACTTGTTACTGATACTATAAGCTAAGTCCTCAGGGAGGAAGTTTTCAGGTCTGTTGCAGGAAATATTAAAATGAAACTGGCAAGTGCCTGTGCTACACCCAGCTACTCTCAGCCCCAGTGGTCTCCCTGGCTAGTTCTTATCTCATGGAGACTCTGACTCACAGCTCCAAAATCTCTCCACCTCTCTCACTAAGTTCCCACTGGCAGGTTGTTACCATGCTAAACCACCTGCTTTAAAACCCCCGTGGCCTTTTGTGAAGCACATCAGGCAAACCCAAGCTTTGTTACCTTACCTTTCTCTCTGAAACCCAATCGAACCCCCATGTGAAGAAAAATACCATACAAACTTAGTTCACAAACTAAGAGATTGAATGATAGGTAACTCAATCTCTGGGCACAACAACTAGAATGCGAATCTTGTAAACATATTAAATCTAAATCCTCTGGTGGCAAATCCTGGTATATTCACCATTTAATCCGGAAGACATTAGTAGCCAAATCTTGTTCTGTCACTATCCCAGTTTAAAAAAAAAAAAAGAAAGCCCCTCCCTCCTGCTTCCTCTCTTCCTCCTTCTAACCCGGAAGTCCCGCCTACTTGCCTAGTGATTGATTCCTTTATTCATTAGGGGATGATTCACAAGGGGTTACCTGAGTACAAGACTCATTCCTCTTTCCAGACAACTCCTCCTGTGAAAGCGGAATTAACATCAAAAAATAACAGCACAGAACCATCCACAACACAGGTTCATTCCAGTTCTTCTAAGTTCTTTGTTTAAACAGTATGGTGTCTTTACAAACAGGGTCTTACCTTCAATTTCTTGGAGACAACCAAAGGTAATAGCAATATTCTGAACTGTTTTAGGGATCTCTCAGCCTCTTCTGACCCACAACTCAAAGGAGGCTTACCATGTCTGGCATTGGGATTTTCTTCTTCTTGTTCCTCTTTTTTTTTGAGGGGGGGTATTTGTTGTTTATTTTTGTTTTCTTTAATTTTCGTCTTTGTTTTACATTTTGAACTATGGCCCTTGAGGTACCATTAATCTCTCCAACTAGTATAACTTTATTTAAACTATATAAACACATACAATTAACGTGTCACTTGTAAAAAAAAATATTTGAATCCCTATGGTTTTTTCAAACATCCTTAGGATTATTAATCTCACTTTGTACATAGTAATAAATTTTTAAATGGTTATATGATTCTGTTTCTGTTACAAAATGGATACAAATTAAGTCATGATTACATGAAAACAAAAATATGATAAATGAGCTACCAGACAGTAAAAGAAAGAATGCCTAGCAAATATTAACAGACTTACAGAAGACTTCTTATCAACAGTAAATGTCAGCTGTCTATGATAAACTAAATAATAATAATAGACTTACAGAAGGATAATTATCAACAGTAAATGTCAACTGTAAATGATAAACCATATTTTAGAGTTCTAAATAAAAACAAAAGAAGCACCTTTGAAACTTTATAGCCAGGTAAGTTGATGTAGAAGAAGTGAATAATGAAAGTTCGAATATAGAAAGACTAAGAAACTTAACTTCCTATAGACACAAAGGTATTCATTAGAAAGAAACATAAACACTGAAAGGAATAATAGGCTAGAATAGAACAATAAAACACAGAAGCATAATTTATTAATTTTATAAATCTTATTTTTCTTACAAATGTTGAAAATGAATCTCTAAGGTGAAGCCTTTATGGGAAGTGAATGATCAAGTTATAGTGATATTAGAGAAAATGCTACTAGTAAAATTAGTTTTAAACGTAGTATAAAATAACATAGTTATTATATATGTGAAAATATTAAAGATATCTCAACAAGAAAACTTCCTGAATAAGACTTGAACAGGGACTACAAGAACAGACATGCTAACATGGAAGTAGGCAATTTCATGCTTCCCCAACCCTAGACAAAGTACTATAAGCAACTCAGGAATCCTGAGAGTTGGAGAAATAGCCTTTCCTGGACAAAGAGACCCCCACTTAGTTATCTAATACCAAATGGTCAGCCAGGAAATAAATAAATAAATGTATACGTGTGTGTGTGTGTGTGTGTGTGTGTGTGTGTGTGTGTGTGTGTGTATGTGTATGTGTATGTGTATATGTACTGAGAAAATTATGTTTATATATATGGAAATATATTATATGTTGTGACTTTTTAAAAATAATGCCAGAGGTCCTGAATTTAAAAGAGCAAGAAAGGGAAGAAATACATGGAAGGGAATCATTCGGAGGCAAGAAAAGGAAGGAGGAAAATCATATAATTATATTTTAATTTCAAAAAATAAATTAAACATAATTTAAAAAGATAGACAAGAACATCTAGAGTGTTCAAATAAGCAGAGGAAAAATATAAACAAAGAAAATATTCTAATACATATATTACTTTAACTTTATACCAAATAATAGAGAAGAAAACTGAAGATTAACCCCCAACTACTTAATGTATGCATTTAGAATATTCAAAACAAAACCATAGGGGAAGTACAATAATAAAGCTACAGAGCTAGATGTGGCAGTGCATGCTTCTAAATTCAGTAACTGGGACACTAAAGCAAGAGTATCACTAAGGCTTCATTCAGATTACCAGTCTCAAAAGACCAGTACACTAATGCCACAAAAGCAGACATGGAAACTGATGGAATAAAATAAGAGAAATAATAAATCAGCTCAGACAGCTACAGTTGCCTGATTTTGATGAAACGGCCAAAAATAATGGCCCCTTCAATGAATGGCTCTAGGAAAACAATAATATCCACTTATAGAAGAGTGAAAACAGATCCATATCTCTCACTGTGTTCAAAAATTGATTCAAAATGGACCAAGTATCTTAATGTACAATCTAAAACTGTTAAAGAAAAACTTGGGTGGAAAAACACATCAAGATGTACACACAGGCAAGCTATTTCTGAAAAGAACTTTCTTTAATAGCTCAGGAAATAATACCAAGAATTGAGAAATTTGTTGATGTAAAATTATAAAGGAAACAATTACCTATAAAATGGGATAAGATTTCTGATAGCTATACATTTAACAGAGGAGTATCTACAAATAATGAACTAAAAAATAAAACTACCTAAAAAGCAAACTAGGTGCTTATTAAATAGGTAAGTACAAGCAGCAATGAAAGAGCATACAAACAGTTCAATAGCCTTAGCCAGCGAGAAAATGGAAGTCAAGGCTGCACTGGAATATCATCTTATCTCCCTCAAAATGGGTATAATTATAAAATCCAATAAGGAACTGGAACCAAGGCTCAGAGGTTTAGAGCAGTGGCTGCTCTTCCTGAGAACCCAGGATTGATTTCCAGAACACACCTGGAAGCTCACAAAGGTCTGTACCTTCAGACCTAAGGGATGCAATGCCCTTTTCTGACCTACTTGGGCACTGCATGCAAGTAGTGCACAGACATACATGCAAGCAAAACACCCATACACATAAAATAATATATTTTGAATTAAAAAGAAAGAAGGTAAGAAATGCTGGTGATGATGCTGGAGATACCAAGAGATTAAAAGACACCCATGCTAATAGATCAGTAGAATTAATATTGTGAAAATTGGCTAGCCTATCAAAAGTAGTCTATAAATTTAATAAAACTCTATCAAGATTTCAATGAATTAAATTGATATCCTGTTTTAATTTACTTTTCTATAGTAACTGACTAAAAATAAGTATATTTTCCTATATTTATCAGGCCCTCTAAACACTACTACTTTGGTGTGTGTGTGTGTGTGTGTGTGTGTGTGTGTGTGTGTGTGTGTGTATGGCCATGTGTGTTTAAAATGAAATTGAAACTATTTAAGAAAAAGAAGGGAACTAGTGAGAGAGGGAGAAATATAAGTGGGGTACATATAGAGGTTAAGTATCATGAAAACTTAAGGGAAATTTCTGGATAAATTTTACCACTACATTCAATAAATACACATAAATGAAAAGATAGCAGAGACAAAATACAATAAAAGATTAACATAAAAATGCATTAAAAGCATGAGAAGAGATTTTTTTTTTTCGAGACAGGGTTTCTCTGTGTAGCTCTGGCTGTCCTGGAACTCACTCTGTAGACCAGGCTGGCCTCGAACTCAGAAATCTGCCTGCCTCTGCCTCTCATGTGCT
>JADRCC010385680.1:329-56781 GCA_019843855.1 Hylomyscus alleni
TGTGTGTGTGTGTGTGTGTGTGTGTGTGTGTGTGTGTGTGTGTGTGTGTGTGTGTGTATGTGTGTGCATGCACACACATATAAGTGCAAACTTTTCAATGGTTACAGTTAAATTACATGTTTATTTTTCTACCTGCCACACTGACAGGCAAAATTATAAGAGTTGATTTGAATAAAACTAGCTAATTGCTCGGCATGAAAAAATGAGAGACAAGTGATAATGTTTGACCTTCATTCTTACAAAAAATTTTGCCTGAATAGTAAAAAGACAGCACTGTAGTTGGCTGATAAATTATCTTGCTAGGCAGAAAGAAGCAGTATACACAAGAAAAGATAAATGCTAAGCTATCATCCGAAAGAACCTTCCTGCCTCTAGGGAAACAATGTAACATCTAGGGCTGATTGAAACCACATAGTGTTCCCAGCACTGTTCTGTGCACTTTAGATATATTCACTTGCTCACTGCCTATTATCAAGTATTAAGTTTGGTAAAAACAAAGCACAGAGAAATAAAGTTTTTAAAGGTCATATGGCTGGAAGGTATAGAGTTGTTTCTTAACTCATGAAACATAATTTACATCCACCCATCCATCCATGCCTCATTTATGTATCAATAGAAATGTGGTTGAAACAAAGATCTTTATATTGCAGTATAGTTTATAAATGAGTAAGTCTACCACTCAGTGAGTAGTGAAACTGTGTGCCTCTGGGCAACTAGCTCCCCAACCAAGATAATGACTTTCTACCACCGTAAAAAGTTCTTTGGTGCCCATTTCTAATAAACTCCTCCCTATTCCACGATCAGAGGCAATTATGTTTTCCTACTTCTTATATCATAATTTATACTCACATGTCTATAATTTCTGTATAAATGGGATATCATAGCATATGTTATTTTATTTCTGAATTTTATTGCTAAACATAAAACCTATAACGTCTTATGCATATTGTAGCCTATTTTAATTTTTATTGCTGAGTAGAATTTCAGTTCCTGCTCAAACAAAAATTTGCCTATCTAGTATCTTATTGGTTGACATTTAGTTGTTTTCTGTTCTAATTGGTTGTCAATAATACTATTATAAACATTTGTACACAATTCCTTTGGTGGACAGATTTCCCTGAATGCTGTCTCAAATCCCAGAAGTATGGTTACACTCCCACATGTGCTATATACAAGTTGCTTCACAGTCTCTAAAATACTTTGTGTAAGAGAGATTGCATTCTTATGAATTGTTTTTATAAAGACGTGAGATGAAATTATATAGTTGCATATAGAATTATATTCTGAAATAATTAGCTAGTAGGAATGTTTGTGACTATTTAGTGATTTAGTAAATGCTATGCTGACATATTATATTTTCCATCTACTCTTTAGGATTTGCCAATAAAGCTCTTATCCTTCTTCATTTTGAGTCATCTTTGATAAAAACCACAGAGAGGGGGAAGATTTGGGTACCATGTTAAGGAACAAATCTTGAAGTCGTACAAAGACATTATTTCTACCTCTATAATGTATGTAAAAACCACAATCTAATATTTAAATCAGTGAAGTTTAGAGAGCTTTGTCTAGTAGATAGACAAAATTGGTTATAGAGTTGATAACCAATCAGCGTAGCATGATGCTATAAAAGGTAAAGCTGTATTTATAAACTGTTTATAATCAGAGGACACACTAGGGTCCTGATTTATCTGAATTACCATTTTGAATAACAATAAATTTGACATAGGAATGAAACTGGGTAGATGTTCAAATTCTTGAGAGACATTGTGCCTTAAATAGTAAAATTTATTGTCTCCAACTAATGATTCCTTTCAAGAAGCCTTAATAAACTTGGCTAAAACATATATTTGTGCAATTATTTTGTAAAGGAAATGGTTAATACAAGAAGCTTTTCCCCAAGCTGAGCTAATTCTACTTTTAAGAATGATGCACTAACTGATATAAATGCATTTTAACTATGACAAAGATCTTTGGAAATCCTTTCTTTCCAAAGCTCCAAAGAACATAACTCGGTCTGGCAAGTACGATTTTTGAAGTCTATTTGCAGAAGCTGTTGAACTACAAGTTAATGATCAGTGGCAGGCTCTTTGGATATCAGTGGTAGGAATAAAAAGATTTTTCTTTAATTAGCCACATTTTTATCTTTTCCTCTTTGTGGGGAATAGAAACATTCTTAATCTTGTTTACAAGAATGTTTTATGATCATACACAGTCAAAATCTGCCAAAATAACCTACCAAGTTTCAACACTGTGGTGTGTGTGTGTGTGTGTGTGTGTGTGTGTGTGTGTGTGTGTTCCTGCTTTTCCTGTGACTGGGTAGAACTTTTTAAGATAAAAGGGGGAATAGAAATAACTTCTAATTTTCAACACTGTGTAAAATTACATACTTACAAAAATAATTTTAATGTTATTAATGATAACAATCAACCAAACCAAGTTTAGTTAACAAAATATTATTTCTGACCAAGCAGATAAATAATCCTTCTTGAAATCCCTAAGTCACTTTTAATGTTGGAAACACAACACTTTCAGTGTCCTGGGGCATTTGCTAGTCTCACACTTTGGATATTGCTAATTAGCTCCCAAAGGCCACAGAAACTGAATTCACAACTGCTTACTCAGATGGAAATCCCACCCACCATCGTTCACATTTTCTTTATCTATTCATTTTCTACTGTAGCCTTATTGGTATCTAGGGTTTCTATGCAATCCATGTTTAGTACACATCATGATATATAAACATAGAGAACTTCTCTTAAATGATTATAGTCTCCCTTGTAGTGTGTGTATGTGTGCATGCACACACATGTGCAAGTGTTCAATTATGAGAAGCAATGCACAAATTTTTGCCTACACTTCCATTCTATCTCAGCCATTCTCAAAGAATGTAGTTACTACAGAGTCATGGTATATTTGCATTCATTAATTAATTCTTAAAGATATTCTACTTTTAGCATTACAGAATATTTAAATTAAAGAATTTGTTTCTACAGAAATTTTACTTGTGTTTTTCATACTAAAATTCAACTATCCTTTAAAATTAAAGTAGAACAGAATTTTTTGGTCTGTTTGTTTACTTGTTTTTTTCTAGAGAAAAAGAAAGAATGGCTGGTAGGAAATTCTTAGCAATCTTTGACAATAGATCAAATGAGCAGCAGTTGTCATTATCTGTACCAACATATAACTAGTGGTTCATTGTTAAAATTAATAACTTGGAGATCCTGTGTAAAAATAAAATTTTGACAGCTATCCTCAGAGGTTCGGCTTCTAAAGGACTGACATGAGGAACAGAAGTCTGCATTTTAACACACCCAGAACTCTTACTTGATTCTCATCCCAGTCATTAGAGATTTGTTTGAGCACATTGATGCCATTTTGGATAGTGTTTGGCTCTTTAATAAGTTAGAGTAACATGTGAGTTAACAGGTCAGAGAGGATATAAGAAACAGGCTTTGCAAGAGCATTATGAAGCCATGTTGAATTCTCGTTGGTATCTAGGTCTGATTTCAATTCATGGAGTCATGACTAAATTTTACTATTTTACTATATCCAATGTTGAATAATATATCTGTCCTATGAATCAGAGCAGTGGATAAGCAAGATTAATAAACAGGCCAAACAAATAGCATTATTTTTGTGACAAGGAAGTAGTCAAACTATTAATCAAGGCATAAATATACAGGTGTTTTGAGTAGACATACTGGAGACAGAAGAGTAAGTGGTTAATACCACCAGCATGTCTAGATGTAGCAGGAAGGCATGTTAGCAAAGCAACGGAGTTGTTGGGAGGACTCAAACTGGGCTACTGCCCTGACTAATGAACCAGAAAACATCTCACATAAAGATTGAGTTATGATTTTACCTCTTTTACAGTCTGCAGTCCACTTCTTCCACAGCACATCTAAGTGTCAGATCACAGTACTACAAATTGGGGGTAACTATAAAACATTTCAAAATAGACTGTTAAACCTTTACAGTCATCTTCTGGCCTGCAAGCTGGGACTACAGCCATCCCCTTAGCTTTCATAAGCCCAAGTCAATGCATCTGCCTTCCAATTAATACTTAGTTTGACTATACACCCAAGACTTACCCTACAGAACACTATTTTGAAACAATTATTCCTCTACTGAATAGGGAGGTGTGGCTATAATTAGTATGGAGACACAAAAAACAGGCTATTTAACTTTCACAAGAACACTATTGAAGGAAAGAGTGGGCTCACAATAAAGGATGAAGGCAGTTTTTAAGCCATTGGATGTTTGGGTACCCAATAATAATTATATTACATATATCAATACATGGCACAAACAATCCCTTGTTTGGCCATATGAGCATAAGGAAATTTGAATATTTTATTGAAATTATTATTGCATATCTGTTAAAATATAATTTTGTGAAGAGACATATATAGCTATTTCTGTGAATTTCAAACATACTTATGAACTACTACCATAATTTATAGATTTTTCAATAAATCTATCATTTTACATATAAATTGATGTCAATAAATGAATTATTTTCCCCATAAGTCTTCAAAAATCTATCCATAAAAACCAAAGTGCCATATATGTGTAGAGTTTTTTTTAATTGCTTTTAGGCAATTTTTTTTCATATTGATCTTTCCTAGAATGATGGTTTCCAGTTTTTATTGTGTAAAACTTAGAATGAGACTTAACAGAGCAGGGATGCAACCTCTTGTGTTGAATCTCTCTTTGAGCCAGCTCTTAGAGGATCTCCATGTTGCTGCTGTAAGGATGAGGCTGTTAGGGGTATGTCACTAATGTAGCTAAGATATCTATTCATTTCTGGGTCAACTTTTATATTGAGGATTATCACTGGAGGTTGTCACTCAGAGCAGCTTGACTCAGCAGGAGCAAAGAAATTATATTTCTTGAAAGATTCTCAGTCATGTAATAAGACCTTCAATTAACATCATATTTTATGAATGGTGGAAATTTAAAAATATATTGCTCTTGATATTACAGATGAGATCTTTAATTATTATTCACCAAGGAAATATGAAATTAGCTTGGCCCTTCATCCTATTACCTCCAATCTAAGCTCATGTTGGCAGTGAAATCCCATAGTTATCACAGAGGTGTTAAACTTGTTGGTCTGTGCACTGGAGGCTAATCATGGAGATCGCTGGACCAGCCTGGTAGCAAGATTCAAGCAAAGGGAAAAGGGCACAAGAAAGGAGGCGGGAGTGCCTCTGCTGCTGCTGCCACTGTTGCTGCCACTGCCCTGGCAGCCACAGTTGCTCTAAGAAATTGCACTAACTGTCCTGAGCCTAGCAGAGCCAAGCTGAATCAGCAGAGGGCTGGCTAGTGAGTGGATCACTGCAGGGGAACTTCTGGTGGTCAAAGCTTCAGGAGAGCATTCTCTTCCCAGTCAGTCTTGAGACATGCTTCCAGACGATAAAGTAATTCTCACGCAACTTTGTTCCTTCTGGATAGGAACTTATATACAGTTTTGGGGTGAGGTGAGTCTGAGAGCAGGTGCTTCCTATTGGCTTGACCTGAGATGCCTCATCAAGTGAAGAGGGACTTGGGAGCATTGCCCCTGCATGACTGATGGCCACAGTTCTCTCTATGGGGGCTGTGGCTACATGACAGGGACCTGGAGTCAGGAGCAGGCAAAGCTCCTACCATCCCGTATGGTTCGTTGAGGCTTCAAGCCCTAGCTCAAAGTTACCAGGTTTCCTATCATGGTCTACCACCCTACAAAACTAGTGCAGATAGACACTTTTTTATAACCTTAACTTCGCTAGTCATCATGCAGGTATATCTCTTCCAGAGAATCAGTGGTTTAAATGTGCTGAGCTTTAATGGGAAAGGTAGTTGTCCTTGATTATTAAATGATACAATTAGGAAGAAGAAAGAAAGAAAGAAAGAAAGAAAGAAAGAAAGAAAGAAACAAACAAACAAACAAACAAAGAAACAAAGAAAGAAACAAAGAAAGAAACAAAGAAACAAAGAAAGAACTGGGCTGTGGTGGTGCACGCCTTTAATCCCAGCACTTGGGAGGCAGAGGCAGGTGGATTTCTGAGTCAGAACAATAAAAATTACTGACATACAGTGATGCTATGGGGACAGATGATTAATTCTTAATGATTATCCTATAAGAATTCCTAAAATTATATTAGTATTTTTAAGCTCTTTTATAATAGGGTTGCTATTAATTCTTTTCTGTTTTCAAAACTGCATTGAGAACTCTTCCTGTCTTTAAGTGTCACAAGTTAATTGCTTCTGAGATAGCAAGAGGGCACCTACTACACAGAACACAGTCCAAGCGATTGTAAAACTATTAATCAAAGGTCATGGAAAGGGGACTAATGATTTACTATAGGTGCAAGGGCAGAAGATAAAATATTGACTGGGTTTACCTATATGAAACTTCACTAATAACTTAGTCACAATAGTTATGGTTTTTTTAAGTCTCCATGAACCTGCAGAGCTGGTGACTGATGATATATGTTTAGCCAGATGATTAGTCCTAATGGATATGCATGTAAATATTCTCTGTTATAAACCTCTTATGATTTGAATTTATGTGTAAACTTGTCATGAACTTTTTACCATGTGATCATGTATTGTGGAAGATGTGTAAATGCTGAGGACAATGGAAAGAGAGACATCTATTATCCTCATTTTCTTAGAAGTTTTATAGGAAATATTTTAGAACTTAGATATAAAGACTAGAATCAGTTTTCAACATGTCCCTTTTTCTTCTTGTGACTTCAACTAGCAAGCTAGGAGACAGAGCCTTGCAATTTCCACAGAGACAGAACAAGGGCTACTTTACTTAAGCCCCTGCTGTTTTATGATGAGGAGTTAAAAAGAACAGTTTCTCTCCTAAGAGGAACTCAGAAGACAGGTCAGTTACAGCAGCAAAGTGACTTATACTTGAGATAGATAAACATTTTATTATTAAACAGCAACTCTAAGACAAAGGCTTACTCTGACCTATGCTCTTCCCCATTTACTACCTTAAGAGGAATCAACAAGAAAGAATCACCAGGGATGGTCCCCACCAGTAAAAAAGCAAGACAACAAAGTTGAATTATGCAGTGATATAAGAGTTGAAGAGCAGAAGATAAAGCCATTAGGTCTCAACTATACACAAAGAACTATAGGCAATTGAGCATAACTGGGAACAGGGGAGGTGGTCTTGCCCAGGAATGTACACATCAATTCATTGTTCAGTGCAAAAACCTACATACAGGTAACATTGTGTGGATTTAACAATTCTATTTAGGAATATACATGTATATCCATAAGTGTCTGTACAAGCAATAACAGTGAGAAAAGAAGCCATGACTTTGAAGGAGAGCAGCAAGAGGTATATGGAAGGGTTTGGAGGAGGGTAGATGGGATGGTTTGATGGAAGGAAAGGAAAGGGAGAGATGTTGTAATTATCACCTTAAAAATAATCAAATTTGGCTTGGAAGTAAAACAAGTGTCTGGGCAGAGTTTGCAAAGAAAACCAATGAACATGGGTCTTGAACTAGGAAGGACTTCCCTGATTGAGCAGAGAACTCACTGAGAATGTCAAAAGGGAGGTATTGGTCATTTTGAACCATGCCTAGTCTAGATCAGTGTAAATGTAAAAAACACCTGGAAAGCCATAGAGCTGATAATACAGGATCCTTTGTGAAGGAGGGATCATCTAGTATCACCCTCTGTTGTTTTTACATTTGAAATATGTATTGTTATTAGAATTATTAGCTACACAAAATAAAATAGTTCACTGTTATATCATATACCTCCATATTATATCTTTGTCATCTTTAATCCTATATTATCCTATCCTGCTCCAACACACTATTCTTCCTCTACTTCTGAGCCCTTCTTTACTTTAATATATTATCTATATTGTTTTCTTTAATTATTGTTGTTTTATGTATATATTTCATATAAATATATAAACACAACCAGCTGAGTTCATTTAGTGCTTCTTATGTGTATATATTTTAGGGTTGACCACATTGTATTAGATAGCCAATTAAGGGACTCTTTTCTAGAGAAGAATGATTTTTCCCCCCCTCTCAACAGTTGTTGCTCTTCATTTAGGGTGGGAGCCCTAGAAATATTTCACTCATCCATGGTAGTATGTTAGTTAACTAATTTATCATTCAGGTTTTGTTTAGGTTACTATATTTTTGAGATTTGAGAGGGGTGGTTCCCTGTCCTATATAGAACATTCAATATAGTCATTCAAAAATATTCAGACCCTTTGTCTTTTCCAATCTTTCTGCTTCTTTTTCAGCCTTAGGTATAGGAGCTGTATTGTAGATCAACTGGAGCTTGGCACCTAAAGGTCAGTTGATCTCAATATTTTGAGTAGCTGTGGCTTTCCAAAGTGTACTCCATTTGCTTCAACAAGCAGCCCTTTTTGTGAAGGAATAAGAGCTACATATATCTGGCTCCATAATATGGTCCCATTTGTTATTTGGTGAATCAGTGTCCCAAAATTTAAGTAACTGACCTACGGAGGTTGAAAGAAGAGTCAGTTCTAAAACCTAGTTCTCTAGACTCTGACTTAGTGTCTCTGTCATCAATAGAAAACTCTTTGATAAATGAATCATAGGTATAAGGATTAAGATTAGAAAACAACACTCTCAGCACACTTAGCCTCTATGTCTTAAAAATGAAAATTTTGACCTAAACGGATTGTCTCTGTATACAACAGTATTAAAAAAAGAAATACAAACAACTATTAAGATAAACTGTCACCTATCTCCTGTTTCACCTGGTGTCACAGTAAATATTAGATGAACTTATACAAGTTTTCAAATTAATGAGTAAAACTTTTGTAATAGACAAGATATTTTGAAACAACACAATCAATATTTTGGTAACAGAGACATGTTTAATTATATGATAGTCTTGTCTATTAGGAATGCATCTGTGGGGTCTGTGTATGTATGTTTAGTTGGAAGTCTTTTTGAGTATTTTTAATGGGCTACTAATTTGTAGCTCAGACCAGCCTGAAACACATTCTATAGCCCAGAGTGGTCTCAAGTTCATTGTATCACTGAATGTCAGGACTAGTAACACACATTTTTAAAAACATGTACAGTATTAACATTCCAGTTAACACTCAAAACACAAAAATATTGCCCTGATGTAATGTAAGAAGCATACAAATGCTAAGCTTTACCCTGCAAGTTTGATTTTATAGTTTCCTGATGGGATAATTGAATCTGTGCAAGCAATTGCTATTCTTTAGTAAAGGTCAGGTCTTCGTGGTTAAAATGTAGCTAGTGTATTTCTCCATGTAGCACTCCTGTTTTGTGGAACATTTTAAAGTATTTTCTTATTTCACTATGTCTTCTTTTTCAGTTAAATGAACATTTTGTTAAGCTGCCTCCTGATGAGTTATCCTTAAAACCATCAGAGTAGCTCCTTATTTTTAAGAGATAACAATTAACATGGAGATTCAAGGCTAACCACAGTGCTGAGAAAAGGAGATTGTGGAATTCTCAGTCCTAAATGTACACCTATAGACCAAACTCTATTCCCAGGACTTTGGAAATTATTGTGGATGAGGGGACAGCATTTCAAAGTCAGAAGTGGAAAATAAGTACAAAGAAATAACACTTTCTGGATAGAGCAGGGCAGTTGTACACATGACTCATTGTAGTTGTGACAACAGGCACAAGATGGTACAAGGTCAAGCAGACACCATGTCATCATGGAGGTGGGCAGGAAGTCCTGCCCTAGTTGAGGAGTTATTGGCATTTTATATGACTTGGATGGGGGAGGAGGTGTCATCTCTCCTTTGTGCCGTAACCTATGATAGGTCAACCACATTATAAGATAGCCTGACATCTAGGAGTAAGTGAACAATACAATTGGATTCCGTTTGGGTTTGTTGAATGAGGACAGAAGTACGGTGTCACAGACCAGGTTCGTCTTGCGAGGGGGACCCCAATTTCCGCGGGGTGAGAGTTCTGGTCAGATGGGCAATAAGTCAGCGGATGACAAACAGACTCGACACAAGAGTGTGGTGAATATGAATGTATTTGTTCAAGGTTAAATTCAGGCTTAAATAGCATACAGCAGGCTGGGCAGATGGCAAGAGTCGTAGGCAGGCAGGGTTTACAGCAGGGGGCACAAGACTGAGGTCATGTAGGCAATTGACCACTACATCAAGGTATTAGGATTTGGTAATCAGATGTGAAGCAGGCAGAAGAGGGGTTGAGCCCTCCCTGCTGGGGTTATCTTGGCATTCCTATGCTAATTCTCTGGTTCTACTGGAGGCAAGGACTAGGAGAATCTGATCTAGTATTTCCTGCTAAATTCTCTGGGTCTTGCTGGAGGCAAACACCTGGAAGTTATGACCTAACAGTTCTAGCTAATGCCCTTAAGTGAGGGAAGGCCTTGAATTATTCTCGAGTATGTGAAACAGTTCTGACTATTGTGGGACTGCCCTAAGGAATGTGTTTGACTTCTGTTGCTAGCTCTGAGGAAAAACCTGTCTGGCAAGGCAGATTCCTTGAGAGAAATTCCAAGCTAAGGACAGCTTGGAATTGAATTAGGATATGTTGGAAACATTGTGCTGGCCAGGAAACAATGCCCAATCTTAGCCATTTAACAAATCATTTCTTGGGATACCTTTACGCCTAAATAAGAGGATGTGTTGACGATTGGAAAGACTAATCTGGAACACATCTGAGTTAGGAGATGCCAGCAACCATCTGAATATCTAGGAGGCACAAGCTCCCTTTTGGAGCTATAACGCCTCTCATCCTTAATTAGGCTTTTACTCCTGATAATTCGGATATGACTGGTGTAGACAAGTGGGTATGGCAGTAGGGTGGGTAGAAGGGATGGGAGACGAATGTAGGAAGAGGTGAAGGAGCCAATGTGACCAAATTATATTGTATGAAATTCTTTAATCCCAGCACTTGGGAAGCAGAGGCAGGCGGATTTCTGAGTTCGAGGCCAGCCTGGTCTACAGAGTTAGTCCAGGACATCCAGGGCTACACAGAGAAACCCTGTCTCGAAAAAGAAAAAAAAAAAAAAAAAAAAAAAAAACCAGTAAAAATCATTTGAATGGTCAATATATATGAAACAGAACATTTTCATCTACATTCACCAACAGTTTTCCAAGACTGAAGTATCATATTATCAGGTGTCTTGCATCAATAAATTTGTTTGAAAAAATAATATCTTTAGGACATTGAATTTATTCACTAAAAACAAATAAAATACAAAAATGTCAAATGTTCTTGCCTTTGGCTATAGACAGCAACCTACCACTTATGTATCTCACCTGAAATAATTAACTTTTTGGAAAGGGAAAATGAAGAAACAGCCAAAAGAGTATTTTCAAAGACAGAAAAGAATAATTCAAAGACATGTTAGAATAATTATTACCAAAATAAAAGCTAATAAATGTTGATGAAGTAATAAAGGTATAAAAATGAATATTGTTATTGAAGGTAGGATGAAAAACAGTATAGAGTGTCCTCAAATAATTAACAACACAATTACTATACGTCCTATAAAAGCCATGTCAGTGTGTATGCATGAGAATGAAAATTAGAATATTTAGGAAATAGCTGTATTCCTATTGTATATGAGAGACAGCAATTAGACCACCAAAAATGGCTGTTCTGTGATTGAAAGGAGGTTTTTATTGTAGATAAGAGAGAAAAAATCCTTAGGAATCTTGAAAATTCCACGGGAAAGAGAAAAAGAAGCAGACAACACATGGTCAAGTATTTCTGTGTGAGAAATAAGAGAGGCAGGTGGGGACTGTTGGAATGGAGTGACAAAACCAAGTAAGTCATAAGGAAAAAAAGTAGCTGTGAGGAGGAAAATCTGTGAGCTGGAGCAGGCCTGGGAGTTTAGGGTAGAGGCTGAGGAAAGCCCAGGATGCTAGTGTGTGGGCTTTGAAACATGTACCAGGAACTTGTTAGAACATGTTTAAATGGAAATAGAGTAACATGCAATAGCCTGTGTGAACCTGCAGGACGTTTGCACAGAATCTGTGCACAGAAGAAAAGATATTGTAAGATCTCCACTAATAAATCATCTGTGATAATAAGATTCTTATGTGAACAGGACAAAATGATGCCCTCCAGAGGCCAGGTAGGAGCCAGGAGTGGGAACATATCCAACGATTATTTAGTTTCTGTAAATGCTAGATGCATAAGTTACAGGGATTTACTGTACAATATAACAGCAATATGAGGCTGTACAATTTACAGATTAATTAAGGTATTAAATCTCAAGTGAACAAAAAGGAACACTAAGAAATATCAGGAAGTGTTGAATATGTCTAGCACCTTGTTCTGATGATGGTGTTAAGGCTGTTTGCATATGATCAAATTAATTGTGAACACTAAAACTGTGAATTTCAACATAAAATGTAAGTTTAAAATAGGGAACCAAATGTACTAAACTTCATGCATAAGCATAACAAAAGATCATTATCAAGTAAATTAAGGATATTCAGGTGCAAGATTCAAAATGAGCAGTATCAGTAGAAAAGAAATAATTACTTGTAAAAATTTGAAGCCTGTAACAGGCTAGACTCGGTTAAAGGATCAAACAATTGTGTTTAAGTCTCTCTGCTGTCACTGTGTGATATTTCATGCTTAAAATATGTTGTTTTCCCCTTGCCCTGAGAATGCAGTTAATTTTCTGAATTGTGTTATAAAAAATTCATATGCTTCAGCTCCTGATGACATTCTGAACCTTCACTTTACCTCATTCACTTCTAACCAGACACAGGAGAATATGTAAGTCCCCCACCACCACCCCAAAGAAGCTGAGATCTTTAGAGCCTTGGGAATCTTTGTGACATCTATTCTCCCAGAATTGAGTTCTCTCCCCCACATTTATCTCAGATAAATTCTTCTTGCAGTAATATTTATTAAAATAGCTTGTCATCAAGGAGCCCTTCTGTGGATGTAGAAAACTTTATTTAACTTTTCTTATATTTACATTGAATTGTTTTAAAATTCCCTAGTGTTGTAATATACTATAAATATATTTATACTATCCCATTTCTTACTAAGTTTATCAATCATCATCAAAATGAAGGCAAAACCATAAGAAGCCATCACTACACAACTTCAAGTAAAAGAAGACATAAAACACCACCAGGTAATAACAAATATTTTCAAGTAGGTAGACAAATTAAAGGTCTCATACGTTGATGTGAGGACTCTAAAATAAAGAAGCCACTCTGGAAAAGACTCCATCATTTTTAGAATACTAAAGAGTCACCATATAACCCAGTAATCAAGAAAATACATAGTAGCAATGAAAACACACACACAAAACTCTCCAAGGCAAGCATCATTCATGACACTTCACAAACAATAACAACCTAAAAATCTATCAGCTGAGAATAGAGCAAAATATGGCTTCTTTAAATGAGATATTTTCAATTGTTAAAGAATGAAGTACTGACTACAGCACTAGTATCCAGGAACCTTAAAATCATTATACTTAACGAGGAAGGTCAGTCTTTCATAAAGGCTGTGTATAGCATATTTGTAATTATATCAAATCTACAATAAGCAAAACTAAGTTGATTAGTGCTTGCCACCAGCTAGAAGTAAGGCTAGACAGAAAAGGTCATAGTCATAAAAATCTCTAGCTGCATTATCCCATCTTCTATCCATCCACCTTCATCAGACCTGCTGATCCTGAAGCATACAGCTTAAATTCCCTTCTTGCACTCATCTTCCCTGCCTGCTGAGTCCTCTGGGACATCTGCTATCCCCGAGAGATATAATCCTATATAATCCTGCCACCTCTCTGGCCACCTTCATCAGACCTGCTGATCTGGAACCATACAGTGAAGGGATACCTATCAGAAGCCTGCCACACCAGATAATCAAGATTAGGCTCCCTACCAATACCTACTATAACAGTAATGTCCAGGGACTCAAGTTATCCAGATGACTAAAGGCTCTCAAATGAGCACAACCAACAAAAACCAGAGCAATATGACATGACATGTTCAGAACACACCAAACTCCAGATGTTCTAACACAACTGAAACACAAGATAATGACCTTAAATCCAACCTGTTTATTTTTTTTAATTTTATTTAATTTGTTTTTACACTTCAGATTTTATTCCCTTCCCAGTCCACCCTCTGATTGTTTCACATCCCATACCTCCTCCCCCAACCCATGTTTCCACGAGGATGTCCCTTCCCACTACTCCCACCCCACCCCACCAGACCTCTCCACTTCCTGAGGCCTAAAGAAGGTCTAGCAATAGACCAAAAGTGGGATCCAGCTCAAAGGGAGGCCCCAAGGCCTGACACTATTATTGAGGCTATGGAGTGCTCACAAAAAGACACCTATCATGACTGCCCTTGGAAAGACCCAATAAGCAGCTGAAAGAGTCAGATGTAGATATTTCCACCCAACCAATGGACAGAAGCTGCTGACCCCTGTGGTCGAATTAGGGAAGGCTGAAAGAAGATGAGGAAGAAGGTGACTCAGTAGGAGGACCAGCAGTCTCAATTAACATGGACCCCTGAGATTTCTCAGATACTGGACCACCAACTAGGCAGTATACACCAGCTGTTATGATGCACCCAACACATATACAGCAGAGGAATTCTGGGTCTGGGTTCAGTCAGAGAAAATCCAGTCTTATAAACATAACCATGGAGGCCTCTAAAAAGGAAATGAATAAATCCCTGAAAGAAATACAGGAAAATACAATTAAACAGATGAAATAAATAAAACTGTTCGAGACCTGAAAATGGAAATAAAATAATAAAGAAAGCATAAAGTGGGAGAATACTGAGATGGTGAACCTAGAGAAGAGAAGAACAGAAGATCAAAACATCACCAACAGAATACAAGAGATGGACGAAAGAATTTCGGGTATAGAAGATACAATAGAAGAAATAGATACATCGGTCAAAGTAAATATTAAAGCTAAAAAAAAAATTCCTGTCATAAAACATCCAGGAAAGCTGGAGTACCATGAAAACACCTAACCTAATAGTAAAAGCAATAGAAGAAAGTGAAGAGCCCCAGGTCTAAGGACCAGAAAATACTTTCAACAAAATCATAGAAGAAATCTTTCTGAACCTAAAGAGAGATGCCTAGAACCATGCAAGAAGCTAATAGTACACCAATTAGACTGGACCAGAAAAGAAAATTCTCCCATCACATAATAATCAAAACACAAAACCTACAGAACAAAGAAAGAATATTAAAGGCTGCAAGGGGAAAAGCCCAGATAACATACAAAGGCAGACCAACTAGAATTATACCCAAGTTCTCAATAGAGGCTAAATGCTTGAAGGGTTCTGGACAGATTTACTACAACCTCTAAAATACAAGAGATACCAATGCAGACTACTATATACCAAAACTCAGTTGCAAGAGATGGAGAAACAAGATATTTCAAGACAAATTTAAATTTAAATGATATCTATCCACAAATCCAGCCATATAGAGAATACTAGAATGAAAATTCCAACCGAAGGAGGATAATTACATTTAAGAAAACACAGGAAATAAGTATTTCAAGACCAGCAAAACAAAAGAAGCACACACACGAGCATGCACACACATGTGCAACACACATACACACACACACACACATACACACACACATAGAACCAACATCAAAATAAAAGGAAGTAACAATCATTGGTTATTATTATCTCTTTTTTAATCTGTATTCCTGTTTTATCATACTCAATCATGAAATAAGAAGCAAGATTTTCAATGGAACATGAAAAAGATGATAGGAAGAGTCATCTTGTGAAGAAAAAGATGGACATAGGACACAAATGTTGAGCTGCTAGGAGAAGACTGAGGACAGGAGAGAGTAAAAGAGAAGGAAACACTGAACAGGAGAGGGAGAAGAGAAATTAGTATTTAGATATAAATTCAGAGTCAATAACTAGAGTATATTAAGGGAATTGCTAATGAAAAAGAAGCTAAGGAAAATACAGAACATTATATTCTTATAAGTTGAAATCAGTGGTCAAAAGTCATAAGAAGAAAACTATTTTAGAGTCTGGAGAGAAGACTTATCTAATGATGGAGCTACTCTTTCAGAATTCAGAGGTTCACTGTAAGCACATGCATCAAGCAGCTCACACCAACCTGTAACTAAGCTCCTGGGAGTCGAACATCATGTTCTGGACTTCATGAACATGCCACTGACATGCAAAAATTCACATGAAGATATGTGCACATAATTCAAAAATAAACCTTTTAAAATTAATAAATACCTAAATTTATGAAAATGAAGCCTTATTGAAGAATATTGTAATTATAGAATTGGCAGCTAAAATTTTGGAGTTCCACTCAATCATTTTGAGTTTGACATTTTTTTCATTAAACATTTGATCAGATTTCAAAAATTTTTTGTCTTCTTTCACCTTTCTTTAACAAATTAAGAATCAGAACATGATTTTCATTTGGCTAATGTGTTATTTAATAATTTTTTAAGTTATGAAACATGTACCATACTCAATCTAAGCCTGAAATAGTTACTAAATGATTTATACCTACAAAAGAACAATTTACTTTGGTAGAAAGAAAAATATTCATTTCATTTTATCATCAGCTCTACCAAAAATGTTTTGAAAAATTATGCTTAGTAAATTCACATGAATTGAAACGTGGCGTGTATTGAATTTAATGACTTTAGCCAGTTATTATCAAGACAGCAAAGAATGTTAAACAGAATAGTCAAGAAATGGTCCTAAGTAAAATCCATCACTGCCCATCACTTCATATGTGCCATTAATCAACAGCAAGATGTCAACTGTGAGTCACATGAATATTTGGGTGTAAGAGGGCATCATCAATAATACCCAGCGTTAATAGAAACCATCAGACCCATGCTCAGTTGCTCACTACTGACAGGCATTGATCTGCTTGTATGGCAGGACAAAGACTTATGAGTTCTAGACATGATTTTACAGCAGGTCTACACAGTGCCCTTTAAAATACCTGAAAGATATTAATCAAACTTCAGGCATTTTTAGTTTGAGGTGATTCAATCTTTTCCACATCGTATTCTGAGAAAGATAAATGCAGAAACAAAGTTGATACTGAATTGCTCAAAACCCATCAGTGCAACAAGAACCAAGTTCACATGAGCCTTTTCATGGGTTGCAAATCCAATTCCTAAAGTGAGAGACAAGAAATCTAAGATGGTAATCGTTAGGAACAACTGAGGACCCTAATAACAAACAAAGTTCAGATGTTTTTCTGTGTGATGGTTTCAGTTTGGGGCATAGGGACCTGCATGTACTATAAAATTTCCAGAGTTGATCTTTAGTTTACACAAGGCATATTCATTTGCTACTCCATTTAAAAATAGGAAAATCTAATTTGTGAAAATGCCTGAAAGGTGTTTTAGGATATGTATACACTAAAACAACAGAATTGATTACTCCATTAGATAAAAACCTAAGGGATATGGGGAGGAGAAAGATCAATGGAAGTATAAATGCATGACTGAATTGTGACAGGTGTGGCCTCACAACATCAAGAACACATAGACTGTGGTCTCCATATACAGAACAAGGAAAATACCAAAAATAAGGAATCTGCGTTTCTCATACTCTTGAGAAGATTGATTTGCTAAAGGTACAAGGGCATTATGAATAACACATCTCCCTCCCCAGCTGAGCATCGAGTGGCTGAATTTCACCAAGTACATTGGGCTATGTATTTGTGATGATTTTGCCAGAGAAATAGGGGCATGGATACATCAGAATTAGCAAGAAAAAAATAGTTTAAAATGTGATTTAGAACAAAACTTCTGAAGAAATAATGTTAGTATTTATGCTAACTAAAAGGAAGGAGGAATTAAGTCAACCAAGATGAACTATTTAAAGGAATGGTTCTGCAGTTAAGCACTTGAGCTAAAGAGGAAGGAACAGGCTTATTCAGAATGCACATCAAGTACAGGCCAGAGTGAGAAGCTTGTCAATCAGAGAAGAGAGAGCTAATGTGGACACATTGCCCGGTCACCAAAGGGCTCTCGTTTCCTACTAAATATTGAAAGTTAATGGAAATAAAGTAGTGAGAGAATGAAGAAAATAGATGATTGTAAATTCAGCTATCTAGCTGTGTAAACTATCTCTATTTTTGCCTGCCTGAGTGTAATTTGAATGTCAGTATTTTTTTACTTGATCTCTCTCAATAGTGAATCTTAGTTCATAATTTTCTGAAGATGCAACTGAGGAAGTTGAGGGAAGAGAAAGAAAAAGGTATGGAAAACTCCTACCAAGTTCTCCTTTTGTCATTGTGATCTTTGCTGCTGTTTAAATTGCTTTACACTCTTCTTTCTAGAATTTAGATGTACACAATGATTGCATTTCCTGTCCTTTTTGAGGTTAAGAATGATCATGTGACTTTCTTCAGCAAACAGAAGAAGAGCAGAGGTGATTTTGTCACCTCTGAGTTTAAGCAGTGAACTCTAATCTTGAGATATTTCAGAATCTTCTTCCCTTACTGGTGTAATTAACATGTGCTTGTATGAGCTATTGGTGTTCTGTTTAGGAAATTTCCGCCTGAACTTACGTGTTCCAGGCTCTTCCCCAATTTCTTTTCGATTAGTTTCAGCATATCTGGTTTTTATGTGGAGGTCCTCGATACACTTGGACTTGAGCTTTGTACAAGGAGATAGGAATGGATCGATTTGCATTTTTCTACAAGCTAACCGCAGGTTGACCAGCATCATTTGTTAAAAATGCTGTCTTTTTCCACCGCATGCTTTTAGATCCTTTGTTAAAGATCAAGTGACCATAGGTGTGTGGGTTCATTTCTGGGTCTTCAATTCTATTCCACTGATCCACCTGCCTGTCACTCTACCAATACCATACAGTTTTTTATCACAATTGCTCTGTAGTACAAATTAACGTCGGGGATGGTGATTCCACCAGAAGTTCTTTTAATGTTGAGAATAGTTTCGGCTATCCTAGGTTTTTGGTTATTCCAGATGAATTTGCAAATTGCTCTTTCCAAGTCTGTGAAGAATTGAATTGGGATTTTGATGGGGATTGAATTGAATCTGTAGATTGCTTTTGGCAAGATGGTCATTTTTACTATATTAATTCTGCCAATCCATGAGCATGGGAGATCTTTCCATCTTCTGATCTTCTTCGATTTCCTTCTTTAGAGACTTGAAGTTCTTGTCATACAGATCTTTTACTTGCTTAGTTAGAGTCACACCAAGGCATGTTATATTATTTGTGACTATTGTGAAGGATGTTGTTTCCCTAATTTCTTTCTCAGCCTGCTTAACCTTTGTGTAGAGGAAGGTCACTGATTTGTTTGAGTTAATTTTATATCCAGCTACTTTGCTGAACTTGTTTATCAGGTTTAGAAGTTCTCTGGTGGAATTTTTGGTGTCACTTAAGTATACTATCATATCATCTGCATATAGTGATAATTTGACTTCTTCCTTTCCAATTCGTATTCCTTTGATCTCCTTTTGTTGTCTAATTGCTCTGGCTAGGACTTCAAGTACAATATTGAATAGGTAGGGAGAGAGTGGGCAGCCTTGTCTAGTCCCTGATTTTAGTGGGATTGTTTTAAGTTTCTCTCCATTTAGTTTGATGTTGACTACTGGTTTGCTCTATATTGCTTTTACTATATTTAA
Organism: Hylomyscus alleni; assembly: GCA_019843855.1. Lineage (NCBI taxonomy): Eukaryota > Metazoa > Chordata > Mammalia > Rodentia > Muridae > Hylomyscus > Hylomyscus alleni. The sequence continues at coordinate 19,956 of JADRCC010385680.1, forward strand.
GTATGGGCCTTAAATTCCTGATCTTTCCAAGGCTTTTATCATGAAAGGGTATTGGATTTTGTCAAATGCTTTCACAGCAACCAATGAGATGATCATATAATTTTTTTCTTTGAGTTTGTTTATGTAGTGGATTACATTGAAGGATTTCCGTATATTGAACCATTACTGCGTACCTGGGATGAAGCCTACTTGATCATGATGGATGATCATTTTGATGTGTTCTTGAATTTGGTTTGCAAGAATTTTATTGAGTATTTTTGCATCGATATTCATAAGGGAAACCGGTCTGAAGTTTTCTTTCCTTTTTAGGTCTTTGTGTAGTTTAAGTAATTGTAGCTTCATAGAATGAACTGGGTAGAATACCATCTGTTTCTATTTTGTGGAATAGCTTGAGGAATATGGGTATTAGGTCTTTTTGAAGGTTTGATAAAACTCTGCACTAAACCCATCTGGTCCTGAGCTTTTTTTTATTGGGAAACTATTAATGACTCTTTCTATTTTGTTAGCAGATATGGGACTGTTTAGATCATTTATCTGATCTTAATTTAACTTTGGTACCTGTTATCTGTTTAGAAAAATGTCCATTTCATCCAGGTTTTCCAGTTTTGTTGAATTTAGGCTTTTGTTGTAGAATCTGATAATTTTTTGGGTTTCCTCAGTTTCTGTTGCTATGTTTCCCTTTTCATTTCTGATCTTGTTAATTAGGATAATGTCTCTGTGACAGGAGCCTGATAAAGCTATCTCCTGAGAGGCTCTAACAATGACCGACTAATGCAGAAGTAGAAACTCACAGCCATCCATTGGACTGAGCACAGGGTCCCCAATGAAGGAGCTAGAGAAAGGACCCAAGGGGCTGAAGGATTTGCAGTCACATAGGAAGAACAACAAATCAACAAACCAGAGTTTCCAAGGTCTAAACCACCAACCCAGGAGTACACATGGAGGGAACCATGGCTCCAGCTGTATACATAACAAAGGATGGCCTTGTAAGGCATCAAACTCCTTGATTTATTGAAGGCTAAATGCCACAGTGTAGGGGAATTCGAGGGTGGGGAGGAGGGAGTGGGTAGGTGGGTGGGTGAGGGCACACCCTCATAGCAGTAGAGGGATGGGGAATGGGATAGGGGATTTCTGGGGGGAACCTGGAAAGGGGATAATATTTGAAATGTAAATAAGTAAAATGTCTAATAAAAAAACTACAGAAAACCCGATTGTAGTGACTTCATGGCTTCATATGACCATCCCCTCTGCCTACCAGACTTTCTTTAAATCAAATGTCCTGAAAGAAATATTAATTTAGCTAAAGTCCCTAAAAATATTTATCCATTCTTTGATCATGTTATCAAATAAGATTATAATTGTCCATTTTCTCTCTGTACTTACTTCATAAGACCTCTTTCTCAATTGTCTTTTTGGTCACAGAAATAAAGTCAGGAATAATGCTGACATGTCAATAAGCATTTTCAGCCTTGTGGGCTATCAATAACTTGTAAGCTGTCACTAGAATGAGAAGGCTTTGTGGACACACATGCAAACAAAAGAACATGTTCACTTGCAAGCAGAAGGTTAGCGTGTGCCCACAGCCCATATTTCGACAAATTTAACCTTAGATGTTTGTTCCAATTTACTTCTCTTATCCATTATCTTATCTACAGTAAATTTTGGAAGTACAATAATTATAACACAGTTCTAACTATTTGACAACATATGTTCTTCACAAGAATAAATAAAAAAATACATACCATATTTGAGGAATTCTATCATATACTTTTTTAAAAGTAATTTCTTGCAATACTAGTTCCAAAGAGGAGATTTTGTTTTTAATGAAAATACTAAAACAAATTTTATGCCATTGTAGGATATGCTAAGGCTCATTTTCCTTGGCATTACATTTTAAATGGGCCATTTATGGCAGCATATTTAGTTTCTGTTCTATACACAAAACAAGAAATAAAATCTTAGTGAGATAAAAGAAGTAAAGAGGACAGTCTCCAAAGTGAAGCGGAGGTGAATGTTTCAAATTATTTTCAGAGAATGAAATGATGATTGATGGGACCTGGAGTCTTTCCATCAGGAAAACAAAATCCTATCTCAAATTGGTTCTGTGTCTATTGGTTCACAGTAAAATAGCTTGGAAACAGCTATTCACACAGGATGCCATTAGTAATAACAGGAAAGAATGAGCAAAAAGTAAAAAAGTCAGATATACCTGAATTTCCTAGATGGGAAAGACAATAATTTTATTCTTTTTAACTTCAGCTTCACATGAATTAATTTTAATGCCCTATATTTTAAATTAACAAGGCAAAGCAACTAATAAGGAAGCTAGCTGTGACAAATGAACTTAAGTACACAGCTATTTGAGTACTTCAGGCTCTTTTTGTTGTTATTGTTTTGGCTTGGGTTTTTTTGTTTTGTTTTGTTTTTGCTTCAAATTGCATGTCTGTGTATAAAAAAGACGTATATCATACAATAGTTCAATCAATGTCTCAACAAGTACCTCTAGGATACAAACTAATACCAGCATCCCTGACTTAACAAAATGTTCATATGAGCTTCGTCTTTGAAGGTATCAGCTTAGCTTTTATTCATCTGTTTAATTTTTAATGATCAGTCTTTCTTATTTTAATTTATTTATTTAGACCAATTAATGGTTGATTTGTTAAAAAAAAAACATATCACTAAATAAATGTAAATGCCTTATAGAAGCTTTGCCTAGCATATGAACAGCACTCCTGGTGTAGTGGCTTTGAATGAGAATGGCTCCCCTAGTGTAATATATTTTAAAACTTGATATGCAGCTGGTGGAGCTATTTAAGATGGCTTAGGAGGTGTGTTACTGTGCATGAGCACATGAGGTTTTAAAAGCCCACACCATTCCCAGTGCTTGTAGATAAAATTGCAAGCTCTCAGCTACTGCTTCAGTGTAAAGCCTCTCTTGCTGCTGTCATGTTCTCAACATAATGCTCATAGTCTGAACTGTAAGCCCCACGTAAACTCTTCTCCTATAATTTGCCTTAGGCCTTGCGCTTCAGAAAAGCAGGAGAAAGGTAACAAAGACAGTTAAGATCCTAAAACTTGCTTCATTGGCCACAGAGTATTTGATAAATACCATAACACCGTGTGGGAACTGTTCTAATATGGTCTTAGCCCATATGTTCAATTACCTGCCTTACTCCATGCTAGCTTTGGTTTAGAAAGTTTATTAGAAACTGGTTTGAACTTTCCAGTGGAACTGTCACTTGGGAGCTCTGACTCCATAAATGTGCACCAAGGTGTAGTCATGAACTCCATTTTTTTTTCAAATCATTCTCTTTTGAAAATACTTTTTTGAAGATGTTTAGTTTTAATTTTTTAGTAGATATTTTCTTTATTTACATTTCAATTGATATCTCTTTTTCCAGTTTCCCCTCTGAAAAAAAAAACTGTTCCCTCCCCTTACCCCACCCCCTGCTCACCCACCCACCCTCTCCAACCCAGAGAGACACTTGTAGATGCCAGCAAGTGCTGGCTGATAGGAGCCTGATATAGCTGTCTCCTGAGAGGCTCTGACAGTACCCGACTAATACAGAAGTAGAGGCTCACAGCCATCAATTGGACTGAGCACAGGGTCCCCAATGAAGGAGCTAGAGAAAGGACTCAAGAAGCTGAAGGGTTTGCAGCCCCTTAGAACAAACAACAATATGAACTAACTAGTACCATCAGAGCTCCCAGGGACTAAACCACCAACCAAAGAGTACACATGGTGGGACTCATGGCTCCAGCAGCATATGTATAACAGAGGATGGTCTAGTCAGTCATCAATGGGAGGAGAGGCCCTTGATCCTGTGAAGATTCCATGAACTCCATTATTAATCAACATGATGATCTTATATATACACAGTTCCCAAGAGCTCAGTAGTACCATTCTTGAACACTATGAAGATGTTTACTTAAAAATAATTTTAGCAGAGTACATGTTTTCATTTTGTTGTTTCAAAAAGTCTGTTGAGCTAATACAAAAACTTGAGGATGGGGGTAAATTATCCTTTTGTTGTTTAAAAACTGAACGAGACCAAAATGCATGTTAAATGTTGCTATGGAGAGGGACTGAAAGCAAGAAAAGAGAAAGTCTTCACTGTGTATCTCTGGCTATTAAGAACATACGCTGGGAAATGTAAGAAAATACAAAACAAAACCTAACTCAAAATTAATATCAGACAATTTGCTAATACGGTCAATTGGCTCCCTGTGAAATTTCAAATAGGCTGTGTGATTCCAGTGCAGATTTATACAAGTTTCTCATAATGTTTTTATATTAATAAAACTTAATACACTTCAGAGAAATATCTGAAATCAGTCTTCTGCCCTTCTCCTTCTTCATAGAAAGTGACTTCCATGGGAGAAGTCAGCAACCTCAGTAGATTCAATCATATACAGCAAGCTAGAGGATATTAAATAGATATTGCTCTCGCATGCTCTTCTGTTCCACAGTCTCAAGTGTTCTCCCTAGATGTAACCTGAGCTTTGATGAATGTCTGAAAATTCCAGTCCATTTGAAAACTACATTGAGCTTGACAAAGTTATTTTTTTTAAATTCTTCTCTCCTATGTTATACCCAGGCTAAAGTTTTCCTCACCCACCCCGAGTTTTTCCCCCCAACATCCCGTCTCCCTCAGATCTATCCTCCCTTTGCCCATACTAAGAAAAGAGCAAGCATTCCAAAGACATCAAGCAAACATTGCATAAGAAGCTTCAATAAGACCAATCACATATCATCACATCAAGACTGGACAATGTAACCAACCCTACAGAAGGAAAGGGGTGGTACCAAAAGCAGACAAAAGAGAAAAAAAGAGTCCCCCGCTCCCACTGTTAGAAATCCTACAACACAACCAAGCTACTCAACTATAAAACATACGCAGACCCTTATAGGCTTCTTGAATTTTTTAAGCACTCATGAGTTCTGGTCATGTTGATTGTATGGGGCATATTCTTGTGGTGTCCATGACCCTTCTCATTCCTCTGATCTTTTTTCCCACTCCTCCATAGGACTTCCTGAGCTCTGTCAAATTTTTAGCTTTGGGACTCTGCATCTGCTCCCATCAGTTGCTGGATGAAGTCTCTCTGGTCTCACTGATGACAATTATGTTAGACTCCTATCCCAGAACACTCTGAAGGCAAGACAATCTGCAGATTGAAGATTTTATGGCTGGGTAGGTTGGTGTCCCAGTTTTTCTACTTGAGGCCTTGCCTAGTTACAGAAGATGGGGGGCATTCAGGCCATCTGTCCTCTAATACTATCAGTCCTTGCTAGGGTTACTCTCACAGATTCCATGGAGTTTCCATTGCACTAGATGTCTACATCACCCATAAAATGACCCCTAATTCCAGTCATTTCTTCCAGTATTTTCTCTCCCCTCCCACCTGACCACACTTGTTACCACCCCACCCCCACCCCATTCAACCAGCAAAGTCTATTTTATTTTCCTTTCTTGGGGAGATCCTTCTGTCTACCTTTAATCCCACCTTGTTACTTGGCCTATCTGGCAGTGTGGATTGTAGTATGAGTATCTTTTACTTTAGAGATAATATCCACTTGTAAATATATATCACGTTTATTTTTCTGGGTATAGGTTACCTCAAGATGATTTCTTTTTTTGTAGTTCCATCCACCTGCCTGGAAATTTCACGAAGCCATTCTCTTAGAAATCTGAGTAATATTCTATTGTGTAAGTGTGCCACCTTTTCTTTATCTATTCTTCAGTTGTGGGGCATCTAAGGTGGGTGTTTCCAATTTCTGGCTATTATAAATAAAGCTGATATGAACATAGTTGACCAAGTAGCCTTGTGATAGAATGGAGCATCCTTTGGGTATATGTCCAGGAGTGGTATAGTGAGATCTTATCTAACTGGATGTTGGTATGGAGAAGAATCCAAATAGGTCCATATTTGTCACCCTGTACAAAGCACAAGTATAAGTGGATCAAAGGCTTCGAAAGGAAACTTGGTATACTTGAGAGATGAGAAAGTAGAGGATAACTTACAATACATTGGCATAAGAGGCAACTTCCTGAACAGAATGCCAATAGCACATGTACTACGATCAGCAATTAATAAGTGGGATCTTATGAAACTGAAAAGCTTCTATAAGGCAAAGGATATGGTCAGTTGGACAAAATGGAATCCCACAGAATGGGAGAATATTTTCACCAACTTCATATCTAGGAGAATGCTAATATCCAAATATAAACAACTTAAGAAACTAGATGTTAACAAACCAAATAATCCAATTTCCATGATAGATTTTGTTTCATGATGTAAAATTCACAAAGAATCAATAAAAGGTTTAAAAATAGGGTACAGATTTAAACAGAATTCTCAACAGAGGACTCTCAAATTGCTCAGAAACACTTAACACAATGCTCAACATCCTTAGTCATCAGGGAAATGCAAATCAAAACAACATTGAGATTCTATCTTACACCTGCCAGAGTGGCTAAGATCAAAAACACAAATGACAGCTCATACTGGCAAAGATGTAGAACAAGGGGAACATTCTTCCACTGCTGGTAGAAGTACAAACTTGTGTAGCCACTTTGAGAATCAATATGGCGACATCTCAGAAAACTGGGCATCCATCTAGCTTGACCAAATTTTAACAAAGGAAAACATTAATTGAGGTGATTTTTCTTTCCACAGTTGCTTCCTGTCTGCCGGTGATTGTCCCTTGCTTTTGAGAGACCAGGATTTGTTTTATGTCTTCAGTAATCAAATATATAATGAATCTCAGCAGTGTCTATTTTTCATTTTATAAATCCTTTCATAATTACCTCATGGTAGCTAAGAATACAGAGTTTTCCTGGTGACTATTACTGTTATGCGCCACAGAAACTTCTAAATAGTGGCCAGTAATATAAGTTTTAAGTACCTTGATAAGAAAATTTAAATATTAAAATATAGGTAAAAATTTCAACAATATTTTATTGACTTGGGATAGGAGTTTCTATCATAAAGCACTGAAGATATTTCCTCTGTGCATAGCACTAAACTAGGTATGAGAGCATTGCAGACTATGCTAAACCTTTTAGACTCAGTGAGATATGTTTAAATGATGACCAGCTATGTGAGAAAGGTTGCTCAGAGCTCGAAACTAGCCCTGGAAAAAGCACAATACAGACCTTTGGCATAACTTCTGTGTGGTAATACAACAAAGCCTTACTCAGAAGGTGGAACATTCCCAGAATTGCTTTCCATGAGGAAAGCCAAAAAGAGTAAGAGAATGAAAAAGGAAAGATAGGAAAAAAAAGAGCTAACAGGAAAAATGAGGTGAAGAAAGGGAAGGGAATAAGAGAGGAAAGAAGAGAGGAAGGTCAGTTGGTTAACAGAAGAAAAATTTAGATATAACTATGTATTTCTTTCAAGACCACAAATTATTTTATTGGATAGACATCTAAAAATGTTTTTAGTGACAGTCCCCTTTTTCTTTTGTCAAAACCCATGTGCAACCATCTTATACAATTTAAAATTTACAGATAATAAAATTAGAGAAACTAGACAGTCAGGCAGTGGAGTTGACCAGGTTTAGAAAAAGACCCTTTGCCCAATGCAAAGACCAATTTTCCATTGCATGTAGTACTTAATTTTAGTACATTAGAACTTGGGTCTGAAGAATAAGTTGACTAATTTCATCAGCATGTCCAGAGAAAACTCTTTCCCAAGAGTTGGACTTTCTTCCCCATCCCCTCCACCGTCATTGATCCCATGCCACAGTTAAGAGCAATGAATTGCAGCACCCACTGGAAAATAATATAGGCAATGACAACCCATGGAATGTAATGAGGATTCTGGAATTTTTGTTCCTTTAAAACACACATAAATATTAAAAGAATATGTTTTCATTTTAGCCCTAGGTATGGAATACGGGGCTGCTTCACATATCCCCAGCAGATGACTGTGATTTGCCTCATGCTCTAGCAGGGCCATGATTTTGCCACCTGCAGATTGTTTCTGTAATTGTGTGACATATGGAATTCTGGGGACTTTTTAGATGGTAAATGCATTTTAGAACTTCGAGAGATAGGTTAGGTTGTTGGTTGTTGTTGGTTGTTAGTGGTTACAATTTGGTAAGTAGTCATGCACAAAAAAAGAAGCAACAATAAAAAAATTGATATCTTAATGGCAAAAATCAGAATCGCCCCAAGAAACTAAAAGCCCCTATTCAGCAGGAAGTAGTCTAACAATAATGGCACCCCCTTCCCAATCCATGATTTTATTCAAGAAGCTTTTTTCTTTTCTCTGTATTCTTTCTTGCTTTCTTATCTAGTGCTAGGGTGTTGAAAGGGTGAAAAAAAAAAAGTGTGGAGATGAACAGAAGAAAGAACCGACGAAGTAGCCCAAATCCTGCTACAGTGGAATGTGTTCATTTTCCATTAATGAGGTGAGAAGATCCATGGGAAAAACTTGCAATATGCTAATCAGAATCCATGGCAAGAGAACAGGGACAGGGAACAGTCCATCCATGAGATAGATTTTATTCAACAAACGAGATTTGTTTGGCCTACATAGTTTTTCTTCTTGAGGTTATTTTTTTAATAACTTTTAAATTTCCTTCCTAGCCAACTTCACTTAAAAAAATCCAAAGATCTGGTATTGGGTTTTAATTTTCCCTCTTGATGCACTGACTGGGACAGGGTAGCAAGCACCTTCTTTAGATTACCCCTGCCTTCTTCATATGACTGTCAAACCATCACCATTTACTAATTTCCTAGTACTCATTTGAAGAGAAACTTTGAGGTAGACTTTCATGTGCTTTTGAGCACCCTCCTGTGGATCAACCGCTATACTACTACCTTGTCCAAATGTCTCCCAAGAACAACTTATTCTAAGCTGTTAGTTTCTGACTACAATGGCCAGCCTCTCAAGTAGGCACAGGTTCAAGAAGAAATAGAGATACTGATGGTTCTATCTGTGATTCAAAAGCTTTGGGTTGCCTTTCTTCATGACAATCCAATTTACAGAAGCATATTCATCCACCTTTCTTGGGATAAGACACAAAATAGTGTTATTGTTATTTTTCAAGTTCCAAATTTGATGTATCAGGGGTGTCTCTTAAATTTTTCTTAAGAGAAGGAAATACCAATAACAAAATCCCCTTTTCTTCAGCATAGTGTTCTAGCCATGTCACATCTACTATTCAGTTTCCCCAACAGTCTCTACAGGTAGCAAGCAGTGTATACATCTGCTGTGCTCAGCTACTTACATCCTGGCTGCATTCTCCTAGCAATTATATCCTTATCTCCTTCAATAGAATTCCCTGCCACCTCTCAGGTTCTGTGATGAGATTTTTTGGAGAACTACCAATCACAGTTTTCTTCCCATAAGGCAGAGAATGGTCGTTGGATTCGACACATCTAAGCTAATTCTACATGTATTTGAATGTGGGGGCAGAATGGAGCTAATGCAGAAGAGGAATTGTCTGAGTTCATCTCCACAATGCTGCACTGGGACCCTTACATTTGTTCCTACTCTCATAACTACTCTCATTCCTTTTTCAGATGTAAGCTAAATCCCATCATGTCAATATATTTATTTTGCTTTATAAATTAGTTAGGAGGAGCATCTATTACTGCAATCTACTGTGCTCTTATGGGTTCTTCAACTGCAGAAATCAATTGTAATCTTTGGCAAGGCAAATCCTTGGGAAAAACTTGCGATATGAGGTCCATGGAAGGAGAATCAGCAGGGTACTTCCTTTGATGCTTAATCAGTAACTCCATTTCCCTGAAACTGCTTCGTTAGGTATAAAATGAGAATAATGGTACTATGATGCAGATCCTTGAATGTTATTATGACAAATTATATATAAAATTACAAAGCATTAAAAGTGGCTATAGTATTGATTATATAGTTGCTTTTATTTTGATTTTTAATTATTTTATTACTCAAAACATTCATTCAAATAAGACAACCTCTATCAAGCAATTCAGAAGATCTCAGAACCTTTATGCTTTTTGAGACAAGCTATCACACGCATTTGGCTAATTTTGCCATATGTTCAAAAATGCCTCCTGAATACTAATTATCACTCATTGTATATCTTTCCACCTTGAAGGACAGAAAAAATATTTCTCTTAAGTGTCTCATTTTTATATTCGCTGTAGCTGTAAGAGGATGCTTGACGCCTTGCATTGATATGGGACTAAACCTGCAAGAATATGAACTTAGAAGAAAGTAAAGTTTTTTTTCTTGTAAAATGTATGTGTTCTAATTTTGTAAAGAAATCAACACATTGATTTAGTGTAAAAATTTCCCTAAGTTTGATATAAAGGACATTAATAATAGAAAAATAATGTTTATTCAGATTTTGAACCCAGCAAAGTAAGTATTGTGCACCTTGATAGATTATAAAGAAGTATATACCTAAAATACTACACTTGATGCTTTCCTTTAAACTAAACTTTGTGTCTTCTCTACTTCTTGTCTCTGGAATGCAGACTTACCAGAGGACAGAGATACCACACACATTTAGATATATAAATAAAAATATGAATATATGAACATAGGTTGGTTTCTGTGGTTAGTTCAGGAGATGTAGGCTACAGCAGTGTGTACCTGATTCTAAAGGCTTGAATAGTATTTGAAACAGCATTAGGGAAATGCAAAGAGGTAGTTAGAGATCTGCTAATTAATGAATTAACAACAAAGCTTTCTCTGAAACTTTTAATAAATTGCAAGATGTTGCTGTTCTCTGTAAGATGATCCATCATCTTACTGTGAAACATAATTCATTTCAATTAAGATCTTAAATTTGAACTCCCTTGTTCTACCCAATTGTGATCAAAAGATATCTTACACATGCTGGGGGAAAATGGAGAAAATAACAAAATTATATGTGAGTAACTATAAAGTACTTAGAACAAAGAAAGGAAAACTGAAAAGGCAAAGGACATAAAAGGAAATAAGTGGAAAAGAAGGCACAAGACTAGGAAAAAATAATTTTAAACATAATAATTTAAACTTGAACATTTGGAGGAAGATGAAGGAAATGTCACTTATCTATGAAGCCAATTTAAGAGCATAGTGTGGGTCTTTTTCTCAGTTCACTGGCCACTTTTCCTTATTTGAAAATGTTTTGTTGATGTTTTTATTTGTTAGTTGGCTTCTTAGTAAACTGATTTTATTCTTTTACCCAAAAGATAATAGAAATAAAGCTATAACTACTTCAGACTACATCATTTAAAGTAAAATACCTGATCAAGGAGGCACACACTTTGATTTTTTTTTTTTACTGTGATTCTAGCTGAACATTTTGAATACTGTATTTACCTTTTAATAATTTCAAGGACTGTTGATGTCTCATACCAAAATTCTCAACTTAAAGATAATGAGAGTTAGTTTATTCTAGAGCCATTTTGAATGATCACAGCCAAGAACACAGATTTATGTTACCTCAAATTCCATATTAAAACATGGAAGCAGTTTTATAGGATATTTATAATTTTCCAGAACAAAGAATGTCATAAATCAAAACAAGTTCAAAATACATTGGTAGGTACACTAAAGAGGCATATACATCAAACGGGGGGGGGAAGCTTTTTTTTTTAATGGACCTAAGGTGTTAGCAGATGACAATGGTAGTTCTTTGGTTGGCTAGTGTCCTGCTAAGTTAATGGTTTCTCTTGAGATTTTAATTATCACAGATGTTAGTTCAGGTATACTGTGGGGCAAGGAATGACTGTTCCAGAAGGCTAAAACAAGCCCAAGATAATTAGCCTCTAAACCTACACCATTAGGGTCCTTCCACACTACTGAAATTCCAATCGGTTCCTCTGTTTCTGAAGATATAGAAACTCCTTTCAAGAATTACTTTGTTCACAGACAGATGCATTTTCCTTTCAGGAATTTTTATTCATGGGCACTGATGAATAAGAACATACCCATAGGCAGTTTTAAGAGAAGTGAGACTAATCACACATACTTAGACTCATCCTTTGCCATCTCTCTTGAGCCTGGCCCATGCGAGGATCTGCCTTTGCCAGTTTCTCTTGGGTTGGAGGCCTTGGTCTGTTATATCCATTCTCCCAGGGGATTTCCTCCACATCCTCCAAACTCAGACTCAAATGCAAAGGATAAAAGTCATAGGAACATTTAATATTTTGCATGGCTGTTGCTTTAGCAAGTTTCCTCATTTCTAAATAATCTTGGATGTGGGGAGAATTCTATTATGACGGTTTATTCCCACATCCTTTGTAAATGAAAAAGGTAGGATAATTAAGATCCCAGCATTAGGAGAGTGATTTTTTTTTTAAAGCTCACGTTGTGGAGTAATCTGTAATGTTTAAAGGATGAATCTGAGTCACAGAAGTTTCTCACTCCCTCTGAAGATGCTCAGGGAGGGTCCTCTGTCTCTGGCCTTGGCTTGTAGATTTGTGATTGTACGCTCTGTCTTCCCTGCTTGTACATAGACACTATTCGTTAGATTTATGACTACTTATCCAATAGGACTTCACTTTGGCTAATTGCATCTATAGAGTCATATGCTCTTCAATGTGCACATCAACTTGGGAGTTAATCCAATGTAGATGGTTTAGAAGAATGTTATATAAACAGGCAAAGAAATATTTACATGCTATTATTGAATAAAGACCACAGCTAGTGAAAAAAAATAAAGAAAAGAGAAGTGAGGAACCTAAATGAGAACAAATTTTCAGAGACACGATTTGAGTACTGAAAGAGCTTCCACTTAATATACAGCTCATACTATTTTTCTTTGCCTAGATAATATATCTCAAATGGTGATTTAGTGATCGGACACTTTCTACTCTAAGAAATGAAAGGTGCTATTCTCCAAAATAGCCAACAAAATATTTTTCATTCACTATGCTCTTCAAAGACTTGCTACTTACTATCAGGAGATAAAGTCTATTCCCCTGATTGTTTTTTTTATTAGATATTTTCTTATTTACATTTCAAATGTTATCCCCTTTTCTTAAAGTCAAGCAGGCTTTGGGGATGTTACAAAGCTTGAATATAAAATGTCTCCCACAGGTTTCTGTAGCTGAACATTTGGGCCCAGGTAGTGCTAATTTGGAATCTTGTAGAACCTTTAGAAACTGAGATTCGTTAAAGGCAGTGTGTCACTGGAGGGTGGAATTTGAAGGTTTAAAGTCCTGTTCCACTTCTTATTCTCTTTCTGTACCTGAGTGTACATACAATGTGAGTAGCCAGCCTCCTGCTCATATAACCATGTCTCCTGTATGTACTGACATGTCTTCCCCATCATACTGTATCCATGTGGAACTATAAGCCAAAATAAATCCTTCCTCATTTTGGGAAGGTATTTTTATCACAGTTACAGAATAGTAACTAAGTCAGGACTGCTTCAGCCACCAGGGTGAAAGCTACACCATGTGATTTTAGAGAGTAGGTCATAAAGAAGATATAGCAGCAGGCTTTCTCATATTCTAGGATATAGACTCTCAGCTCCTGTTTGACATTGCAATCCTCATTTTCATATATTAATTATAAATTATCATACCTTTATGATGCTTATTTTTTAAAAGAAAATATATAACAAATTTCTGAAGAGTTTGTTTGAATGAAATGGTAAGATTATTTTCAGCAGAACTTTTGAAAATGTATTAATTAGGTCACCAACAAAAAAACAATTATTTTATAAGCAGTAACAATGTTTTAATGTGAAACAGAATTATGGACAATGGAAAGCCATTAAAGACTTTCAGTGAGAAAACATTAGGCATAATAACAGAAAACATTATAGGATTTAAATAGGCTGGAGGCAAATATTTTACTAGTATATTTATGAAGAAGTATGTTGGAGATAGTTTTACCTTATTGTTCAAGGCATTAAAATCGTCACTCTGTTCTTAAATATATGAGTATAGTTCTGCTCTCATATGGAATGGCAAGAAGCAATTGCATGTCAATAACCCATGGAATCAATAATCACACTTCTTACTCCTAAGTAATACTTTGATTTTATTATATCCTTATATAAACCTGTGGATTATCTGCTTTTTAAAGCATAAAAGATTTTGCCTTAGGAAAAATAGAACGAGAAAAATTTCAGCTTGAAAATGTAGTCTGTCATTTTTCTCTTCTCCATACAACACTGACCTAGTTTTATAAAATTCACTCTGCAAAGTGAAACAAAGCCCAATTTCTTATTTACCTAAAAGAACAGAAAGGAGCATATTGACACCAGTAGATCCATGAAGTGATGATCGACTATTTTATCTGTATGTCTAATCTGAATGTTTTACTTGAATTTATTAATGGTATAAGAAAAACACCATTGTCACTTTTAGCAAAACATTCTATCCTTTTAGTATTTATTTGCTGTTCACTTGTTTCTTCTCTAAACCTGATAATGTTCTCTCTGGAGCTTCTCTCATTTTCTGAAGTAAGGAATGAACAAAAGACTCCCTGGTCTTTTAGAGAGTCCATTCAAACAGTACTGACACTGTTTTGTTATTGCTCAATATATTTGGACACAAATACCTAATCTATATATTAATATTAATTATATATATAATTAAACAAGTATTAACAAGTATTAAACATAGATAGATAGGTAGATAACAAGTATTAAATATAGGACATATATACACACACACAAAGAAGAAGGATGGCTACTAGAGATAAATTGTGATACAGGGGTGGAGATAGTGACAAGATAATGTTAAGTAATACAAAAGATCAGTTGGAGTAAAGGAATATGCCCTTTTAATGTTCTGTAGCAAAGTAGGCTAACTATAATTGACGTTTTAGTATATATTTTATAGTAGCTACTAAGGAGGTTTGAATGCTCTCAACTCAAAGAAATTATGCATATTTGAATTGATAAATATCCAATTATTCTAATCTAAAGTGCTTATTACATACATACACTGCAACAGTACAATTTAAATATCTATATTTAGTATGTACAAATAAAGAAAAAACATTGGTATAATTTAGGCTAGATAAACCACTTAGTCAGTCAAGATATCTTAAGGATAAAAGCTCCTGCCACTCTAACCTGGGTTTTCCCTAGAACGTATGGGGAAAGGGAACTGATTTGCAAAGGTTTTTCTTTGACCTTTACACATGCATACCTTCATACACACCACACAACACCATACACATGTACACAGAGAGGGTGGTGGTGATAGATAACAAGTATTAAATTAATAACTGTAAAACACTTTTTAAAGGGCCTCTAAGATAGTTCCCATTACATCCCATAACAGATGGTTGTGAGCCACCATGTGGTTGCTGGGAATTGAACTCCGAATCTCTGAAAGAACAGTCAGTGCTCTTAACCACTGAGCTATCTCTGCAGCCCATGAATCATTTTTTTAAATCATTGGTCACATAGTAGAGTCAAACAAACAGATGTAAAACATCTGTATCACAAGACTGAAAAACTGATCTCAGTTTCCAGCACTTCATACGATTCAGAAGCTCATGGGCTAGCAGGCCTCAAATATCCCATATGGGAGAAACAAGGAATACTTTGTTGTCAGAGAATGAGCAAGCCAACCACTCCTGAAAGTGATCCTCTAACCTAAACACATACACATGCATGCACACTCACACACATACACACAGCATCTAATATACATGCATACATACATTCCCATGCAAAAGAGAAAAAAGCAAATAAATAAATAAATAAATAAATAAACAAACACCAGAAAATAAGAAAGATAGATATACAGGCAGACAAGTAGACAGATAATTCTTCAGCTGAAAATAACAGATGTAGCTAAATCTATCTAAAAGCTAAGAGGAATTTATTTGGTATCTTTAATCTGTGTCACATAATTTCTTCTTCTTCTTCTTCTTCTTCTTCTTCTTCTTCTTCTTCTTCTTCTTCTTCTTCTTCTTCTTCTTCTTCTTCTTCTTCTTCTTCTTCTTTTTCTCCTCCTCCTCCTCCTCCTCCTCCTCCTCCTCCTCCTCCTCCTCTACTTCTTCTCTTCTTCTATGCCTCCTTTTTCTCCTCCTTCTCCCTCTTCTCCTCCTCCCTCTCTTCATCCTCTTCCTCCACTTCCTTCTCCTCCTCATAGGGCTTAACTCCTATGTTGTGGTAAGTTATTACACCCACTGTAGAAAGCTAATACACCAAGTTTCACATGGACTGGAAAAATTTAGACTGTCAATTGAACACACAAGTGGCAAAGATGAACATTTAGTTCTGAATTAAAAAAAACATGCTATAGTTTGGATATCATGTGCTCCCCTTTGCATATATTACAATTTGATTTGCAGCTGCTGGCTTTAATCATTGAGAAGTGGTGATGAGTCATAAGTATTTAATCTGATTGATGAATTTATGTACTAAGGAGTTTATAATTTTTATTAAAAATTTAAAATACACTATATTTTGACAATATTTTTCCCTCTGTCACCTCCCAGATCCTTTCCCAATTTTATGTTCTCTCTTTCAAAACAAAACCACAACAAGAAAAGAAGAAATAAAATTGAAACAAAAAAAGAAAACACACACACAACACACACACAACATGAAAATCAAAACAAACAGGCAAAAGACCAATAAGACAAAATAAAGCAAAACAATCCAAAAACTGAATAAAATATCACTGAGTTTGTTTTTCATTTAAACTACACCTGGGCATGGGGTCTTGCCATGAAATCTTGTTGATAGACTCCTCTCAGTTGGGGGGGTACATCTATTAGCAAGAATTTTCTTTCTTTGCCAGTGGGTATCAGTTGCAGAGGCCTCTTGGTTAGTGGTAGGACTCTATGCCCACTTCCCTCTGTCAGTGCTGGGAAGTGATCTGGCTCGAATCTGTGCAGATTTTGTTGATGCTATCACAGTCTCCATGATTTCATATGAGCATCAGGCCTGTTGTGCCTCAAGATACTTTGACCTCAGAGTCATCTATCACTTCTGACTCTTACGATTTCTTTGTCTTCTGCATGGATTATGGAGACTTGAGAAGAAGGATTTGATGAAGACCTTCATTTAGGCTCTAAAGGCCATTTGAAAACCTATTGAAATCTACTACTGTCGGAGAGTCATAAATATATGCATATGTGAAAGAATCTAAGAGGAGTTAGGAAATAATAGGGTGAAGAAAAATTCTCAACTAGACATCTTTAGCCACCAAGTAAAGGCTCTGGTGCTAGGATGAGTTACAACCTGTTGAATGGTTGGCTGAAAGGATCCCATGGAACCTTTATATAACAGGGTATTGTCTACTCTCTGGTGGTAATGCCTTATTGCTGAAAAAACAACAATTACTTATGTCATCGAACATTGAGAAGTTGAGCTGGTCCTTAATAGAAGTGTCACCCTTACTGACTAATGTTCATAGTACTAGATGATAAACTGCTATGATTATGGCATAAAGATCACAGGAGTGACCAACCTCTTTTTTATTGGATTTAAAGGCTCATAATATGCAATGGAACCCATACCAGACATAAGACTACATAAATTGTAGGCTTAGGAGAAAACTTATTACTGTTATTCTGCTAAACCAACTTAGCAATAAAATAATAACTAATGAATACTTCTATACCTGTAGATCAGGATTTATGATGTGAAGGCATTATTGAGAGGTAATAGAAATAGATTTTGAATATGGTACCTTATTGGAAGAAGGCAAAAATGGACATGTCTTGGGTTATTTAATATGCTGGCATGTCACTTCCCTGTTTCCATGTCAACTGGTTGGCTGTCACTCAGTGAAAGGCTCCGCTCATCAGGATGCATTAAGAAGCCAGTAACTATGGACAACAATCTCAGAAACTGAGGGAAAAAAACGATCTTTCCTCTTTAAACTGTATCTCCCAGTTTTTTATCATAAAAAAAGATAAGACTATCTAATATAATGCAAATTATTCTGGAAAGGAAGATGGGATGAGAATAAATGAGTTTCATTTCTGAAATGGAAGAAGCCATCAATTCAAACTCCATGGCTATCTTGCTAGGAGAATGTGATATAAACTGGTAGCCTGGAGTATGTGATAAAATACATTTACTCCAAAAGTGGCTTGATTTAAGATTCTTGAGTCCACTTTCCCCCAAAGTAGTCTTCTCTTCCCTTTAGGAGACTACTGGTTAACTTTTTCTCTTGTTTTACAGTTTCTCCTGATCTATGCACTTTTCAGTTTGTGGAGGCTGTGCATTGTTACAAGACCTGTCTAAAAAAAACTGTGAAGAAGTTTTGATGCTTGGAGACTAACTACTTGCTCAATGCCTAGCATAGGTAAACAAATGAGTCAGTAGAAGAAAGGTAAAGTGGAGACACAGAAATGATGATCAAACATTTATAGAAATGCAATGCTTCTGTTATCTAGACAAAATAATTTAGAATCACAAACTCAGAGAAAATATTGCACAAACCTGTTTCCATGTGTTGCATTATCCTCAGCCCACTGAGATCTTTCAAAATCCCTCCAAATATGTGGATATTTCAAAGACCTATTGTGATATCTTCTATATTTGCTCCCATTTTGATATGCAATAAATAGCATGAAATATTTGTTCCCTTAATACCACTTAACTACTAGTAAGCTGTGGGTACAAGAAGAATATGAAGTGACTAAGTGTCTTCCAGAATAACTCTGAGAAAGGATGAGTATTATTTTTCTCTAAGCTTAAAGTTAATATCGATCCATTTCAAAGGCAGCAAATCACTCCTGGACACGTGGAGGGAAACTACATGTAGAAATAGCATTGAATTTGATCAGCAAAATTAACACAGATAGGTAGAAGTAAATTCTTTCAGTTATCCATTTGTAATGGTTTGAATATACTTGGCTCAGGGAGTGTCACTACTAGGATGTTGTGGCCTTGTTGGAGTAGGTGTGGAATTGGAAGAAGTAAGTCACTGTAGAGGTGGGCTTTGAGACCTTCCTCCCATCTTCTTAGAAGCCAGACTTCTGTTTGCCTTCAGAACAAGATATACAACTCTCAGTTCCTCCAGCCTGCTTGGAAGCTGCTGTGCTTCCCACCATAATGATAATGGACTGAACCTCAGAGCCTATAAGCCATTCCCAATTATATTTTAACTTTTATAAGAGCTGCTTTAGTCATGATGTCTCTTCACAGCAAAGAAGACTCTAAGACACCTCTCTTATCCAATGACAGAACTCAGAATTGGAGAGATAGAGTGTTTCAGTCATTTAGAAGGCACTAATCAGGATACTATTGTAGCCCAGAGAATGTATCTTCCAGTGCCCACTAGCCACAGAACAACACACTTTTAATGTAAATCCCCAGTGTTTTATGATTTCCAGGCCTAACATCTTAGAGAGAGGATAAGAGTAAAGACTTATGTACACAAAATCTATGCATGATTGTAATACATCTCATTCCTCAGGGAGGTTGTCCACTCAAATAGCACATCTCTCAACTCTACTGAAAGAGTCCTGAGCTATAAAACAGAATGGAGGTTTTGGAAAGCCAGATGTCTAGAACCTCGTTCCCTAATGGCATTTCTACACATAATAGATTTTCACAAAAGAAAAGAAAAGAAACAAACAAACAACAACAACAACAACAAAAAAGCTCTATAATTGCTTAAATGAATCTCACAAACTTTACTTTCTATGGAAGCTTTTGTACGAATTTATAGTAAATAAAAGATTGAGATTTAATATTGTTGATAGGTTTCAAACAATTGAAGGCTGATTATTTATGTTGTGTTGCAGTCTCTCAATAAATTATAGTGCTCAGACTGCCAGACTTACCTACATATTTCACAAGCTACACTACTCTGTATGTAATAGTTTAGAACCTGCTTGATCTGACACCACCTCACAGATGACCAATAAAATCTTGAAACATGAGCTGTCAGGGAAAAAAATGAAGCGCTGTGTGTTTCCACAAGACAGAATTATGTCACTAGTGTCTAACTTGTGTGCTACAGCACACACACAAAAATCAACAATGAATTCTCTCGCCCAAATGCCAATCATACTTCTGATAAACATTATCTTTAGTCTCTTAAAAAATGAGGATAACTTGCAACTCTCTGGGCTTGCAATTTATTTATTTGTTTATTTTTACAGAAATGACTAAATAAATTTATTTTAATTTTTAGTTTTCTTTTTATTTTTTAAAGAAAAATTTGTTTAAATATATTGTGAACATATTCTTCTCCTCCCCCCAAGTGCTTTCATAGCATCTCCTCTTCCTTATTGACCAACTTTAAGTTCTTTCTCACACAAACAAACAAACCAAAAACCCAATATACCAACAATAAAAAGATCACAAAGAAAACAAAATAAAACACAACCCAAAAAGAAAAAACAAAACAAAAGTATTGGATCAAAAGAAAAGTATTTATAATCAAATAAAAGTACAAACCCAAAAAAGATATTTAGTCCATTATATGTTGGTCAGCTAGTCCTGATTGTGAGGCCTTCCTGGAGTAGTGGATATACCCAGTGTCACTTCATTGGGGAAAACTGTTTTTTCCTCTCCCAGAAGATATTCGTGGTAGATAGTTTTGTTGTTAACCTTTACTTTAGTGACTACACTTTCATTCATTTATTCATTCATTTATTCATTTCTAAACATATAGCAAAATAAAATACAATAAGATAAAATGAAGACAATCACATTGAAGTTGGACAAGACCAACAGAAGTAAAAGAGCCTAAGAGAAGGCACAGGAATCATAGACACATTTGTTTACACACTCAGGATCCCCATTAACAACACACTAAACTGGAATCCATAAAATAAGCTCATAAGGACATGATGCAGACCCAAGCAGGCCCTATGCCTGCTGTTTCAGTCTCTGTGCGAGCTTTGCTTGTGTTGATTTAGAGGGCCTTGTTTTCTTGGCTTTCTCCATCTCTATGGCTCTTACTTACACTCTGCCTTCTTTTCTCTGGAGCTCCCTGAGCTCTGAGGGGAAAGATTTATTGGATATATCTGATTAAAGTGTTGATTGTTTGAAGTTCTCTCATTTTGTGCCTAATGTCTGACTGTGGGTCTCTGTATTTGGTCCCATCTAACGCAGGAGGAAGCTTCTGTGATGATGGCTGAACAAGGCACGGATCTATGAGTATCAATATTAATATTAATAGCAGAATACTAATAGGGGTCATTTTATCAGTACACTTCCCCCCCCTTTTAAACCAGCATTATTTGATTGTATCTTAAGTTCCTGGCCCATCTAGTGTCACATATTTTGATCACCTGTATCAGACGTGGTTCCATCTCATGGAGTAGGCTACAAGTCAACTCAGTTCTTGGTGGCTTATTCCCACAAGATTTGTGCCATCATTGCACCAGCCTCTCTCGTAGATAAGTATTCCATTGTAGAGAAAGCACTTGTGGCTGGCTTCATGCTTACATTTCGTCTTTGCTAGCTTGCAGAGTACATTCCTGAACCAAAGATACTGGAACACATGTAAAGGCTTTCCACAAATGAATTCTAATACCCCATTGTGGAAGACACCATGCATACAACTCACTGGACGTGAGGAAGCTTGGGTGGATGATTTAAGATAGAAAGACAGTGGAGGTTTAAATGAATTCACTGTTGAAATGGGAGTAAGTGGAACGACCTGCTCACTTGTGCAGCACACGTGACACTCTAGGTATGCATATGTGAAAGGTGGGTACCTGGCTTCGTAGCTTTATATGCATCTCGTTACTTTGTAAAAGGGTTTCTACCTTTTCCTTCCTCTCTCCTTTTTGTCTCTCAAATTTCAGTGAATAAAGCCAGTCCAGCTCTAGGAAATAAAAATAATTTGTAATTTTTTCAAGCTAATCAATCAAAGCAGAAAAAAACCAGTTGGTTCACCTAGGCAACAGGGAATTAGAATGCTGTAAACAACACCAAGGCCCTGCTGCTGCTGCTAGTTGTAGATGAGTCCTTCTGCACCCTTGGTTGAGTATTCCAATCTTCTTTCCACTATTCCTATCATGCCCTGGTGACCATGTACAGGGAAACCTCTAAATATCTGTTTGGTTTTGCTGCTATTGTTGTTTTGTTTTGCTTTTTTTTTTTTTCCTGAATCGAATTACAAAGCCTAGCACCATATACACACTTCACTGATAGAAGCAGGTTGGGACACAAACAAGAGCTGATCAAATACCAGAGCAGGGTTGACCATTTACACAAAGGCTCTCCATTCTGGGTGCAGATGCAGCTGGGGCTCCCAGGGCCTGCCTTAGACAAAGCCTCTTCAGCTGAAATCCTGAGGGAGGTTTAAACAATCACACCATCCACTGGCATTACACCATCTACTCTTGGTAAGCTCAGCACCACTCTCAGGCCCAGTGTAAGTGTTGCAAATGCTTTGTAAATGTCGGGTTTGTCCTACCCAAAGCTTTTAGGGAGATAAAAGTTAATTCAGAAACCAAGTTTTCTAAGAGTCAATGAAACCTTTTGAAGAACTTTGCTGAGATGTTTTAATCTCTTGCCAGTGTGAAAGCAGAAGAAGTAAAACTTCTGTCCAACAATCTCAAAATCAGTAAAACAAAGAAAAATAATCCAACCCCCAGAGCCAACAAAGGGGCCATTTTTTATGAGCCACCCCGGGTGGACTTGGAAGCCACGCTTCTCTAACAATCACCCCATTATTCCCACAGAATAATACCAACCATCAATGTGAGGTTTGTTCAATCAATTTGGAATTCAAATATGAATATGTCAGGGGAGAATGATGCTTCAAGCCCAGCTCACTAAGATTAAGTCAAACATGGTAAGCAAAACACAAACAAAAGCAAAATGACCTCTCTAGAAGAAAGTGATTCAAGACTAAAGCTTACTACATTAAATTCTCTTCCTGTCATACTAGGGTACCTTTTCCATTATGAAAGGATGTGGGAAAGTGTAACTTGGTAACTTAAATATAGTTCACACTGTAATTCCTATCTATGGGTTAGTAATTCACACACACACACACACACACACACACACACACACACAATCATTCTTCTTTACACATCATTCTTAAGACTCCTTAGATTTTAAAATTGAAATGTCGGTATGATCCAAACTATAAACAGCCTTCAAACAAACAAAAAAAAAAAAAACATAGATGAATTTAGAGAATGATTAAACCAAACAATTGTATATTCTGTGGTAACTTTTCTACAATCACTATAAACTAACATCAAAGCAATTGTGATCACACCCCTTCTTCTTAGTAAACAAGGCTGTGAACAATAAATTACTCAGAACTAAAAGTTTAGGAAGGACTGAAAGTGTGGATGCATTAGTTTATAAGTACTCGAAACCTCCCTTCGCTGATAACTTTACTTGCTCTGGTTGCCATAACTGTGACTTTTTTGTGGGTTGGTGTGTGTGTGTGTGTGTGTGTGTGTGTGTGTGTGTGTGTGTGTATGTGCAAGCAGGGGTGCACACATATATGAATTTGAGGTGCATATGCATCCACATGTAAGGGTGTGCCTGTGTATAGATGTGTGCATGTTCATGTGTGTATGTGTGCAATATATATATATGTATATATATATATATATATATATACATACATATATGTATATGTGTATATATATGTATATATGTGCATGTGTGTGTGTATGTGTGTGTATATATATATATATGTATATATATATATACATATATATATATACATATATATATATATATATATATATATATATATTCCAGTGTGGGTATGTATTTTCTCTTTCTTTCTCTAGAAAAAAATTGTTTCCTTATATTTCAAAATTCAGTCTGACTATAATTTTAAATTTTTTTCAAGTTCAAAAACCTCACCATTTTAAAAACATTTTAATAAGGAGAAAGGATAAGGTCAAACTAAAGCTTTAAATCTCTTTTGGTACTAATATAGATAGTATGAACCCAAAACTCATAACCATGGAACCAAAAAGCCATGTGACTGATAAAAGTATTATTAGGTCAAGAGAATCATCACTGTGAGATTAAGATCCACTGCAAAAAAATCAGTTTTAGAATTCTTTGCATTTGAGCCACAAAAACTTCTCATTCTCTCTCTACAAATCTATAAAATGCAATCAATGGAAACAAAGCTTTAGCCTCAGGACTCAAAATCAATGAGCTCACAACTCTGATAGCAAGTAATAATAATTATTTCTCCTTAATCCAATAAACCTCTTCCATTAATTTTCATTCCACAGATTACAAAGTTTGAGTAAAGTATAGAGAGCTTAACTTATTGAAACATGAAGACTGATTGTTGTGCAGCTGAGACTAAACATTTAAGAAGTCTGTTTTCTAACAGTGATGAATGGTCTTAGCTGAACTAGAGAGGCCAGTATAACATCGGTAAGTAAATGCTTTTTTACCTGTGTATAGCAGAAGCCCATGAACAGAGCTCTCTGTTCTGTGGAAATCCTAGTCTCCTGCAATCTCTCTTAGCCTGTCTACAAGAGCGAGCTCCTTCCCAGACTCTCCCACTGCTTGACAGTGTTCTGTTGGATTTTTCCTTCAGAGCTTTTATGTAATATTTTCTATTTCTTGTGCTCCCTCCCTTTCCATCTCCAAGGGTCTCCTAGACTTCCTCCAGGAAAGATCTGTGACACTTCAATTAAATCAAGGTCCTCAGTTATATACTGAATTATATACTCCTAGAACATGTTTTGCTTCACACTAACCATGTTTTCACTAAAGAGTTGATTGAACAAAGAGCATTAACTACCTATAGGTTAGGCAGTAAACTTCAAGAGGGGTGCTTTATGTCTAATGTGTGTGTGATTTTTCTACCTAAGACTTAGAATAAGTTAGGTATTTGACTGAATAGATTGAATGGAAGAAAGCTAGAAAGGAAAATATCTAAAATCACATTTAGAAGCCTAGGACTTAGTGACTCTAGATAGAGACCTACCAAGATTCAAGAAGAGCTCCCAGATGTCATATCGGCTAGAAAATGTGTCATGTGTGTAAGTCATATGTGCATCGTTTTGTTAGCATGTAATAACTAAATATCTGGTCAGATAATTGTTACGAGAAAATCTCAATTCACAATGATGATTTGCCAACTCTATTTAGACTATGCTGTGTTTTCTGCATGTCCTTCATTTAGGGATTTTTTTTGCATGGAATAAATATTTATTGAGCATGTACTATATTATCATAACCAAGATGTTTTACTGTTTAAGTGCAAAGAGTTTAAATCCACAAAATACAATCTATTCTTATCATCTTTATGTCAAGTCATTATTTCCCTAAGGTTAAATAGTCTGGCTTTTATAAATCAGTTAGTATCTCAGATAATCAATTATTTGTCTTAGTCTCTTAAAAGTTTGCCAAAATATTAAGCTTTTCAAATAAGCAGCATGGATTTCATTGTCTTCTGTTACCTTCATGTTTTAGAATACATTGATGTTTTTACTCTATTCATTACATTTCTTAGCCTTACTTTTGGCTTTTTTGCTTATACTTTCAGCTCCTTAAAGAATAGACTTACATCAATGATTTAATAATATTTTTAGATACTGGTGTTTAATAACAAATGCTGATTAATTGGTAATATATTTTTTGGATGCAAGCTCACAAACATGTCTATGATGTCTGGTATTTGTTTATCCCATCAAGTTAACGCTCAAAGCCAATACTATATTAGGGAATAATATTGATAAATTTATTCCAACAAATTGGATAACTTAGATAATAAGGAGAAATTCGTATGAAGAACTGGTTACTTAAACCAACTGTAGCAGATTTATAAAACCTGTAAGAACTAGGTAAATTGAATCATTAACATGAATTAATTCAAATAAATGCACCAATCAAAACATTTTCTACTTAGGGAAGAAGAGGGCATGGGGGAAGGATTGTGGGAGGGAATGACCAGGAGGGAGTTAGTGAATGGGATGTAAAGTGAATAATTAAAAATAAATTAAATTACATTTTTAAAATGAAGACAGAATGGTGAAATGGGGGGAGAGTTCTTCCGTACAAGGAACTCACACAGAGGGCCTAACTGGACATGTGTATAATAGTACATAATGATAGTAAATATTATATCAGTGTATGACTATGCTATTGTACTGGTAGTACTGCTCTAATGTTCAATTTTCTCATTCTGATAGTGATATTATATCAGAAAAAAACATTTGTTCCTAAAGAACAACATGTTGACTTGTCTCTAAGTAAGGAATCGATGTCTGGTCTTTTTTTCAGATAAGAAAAAAGTAAAAGAAGCTTTGAAACTCTATAAATGGAAAAGTGGTTTTCACATAAACAGTAAACGTACTTTTATTGGTCTGGTTCTTCAACGTTCATGTTTCTTAATTTTTTTTTTAAAGTACAATTGACTAGGGAGCTGCAACAGAAAAAGTAGATAGCATTCACATAGTAGACAAGCAAAACTTAAAAACAAAGAGTAGTCAGTGCTGAATGCCACTGACAACACGGAGAAGTCAGAGTTCTCACACAGTGTTCGTGGGATAGACCGATAACAAGGCCTTGGACAAGAGTTGGCAACGCTTTATAAAGATAAAATGTAGACACATTATATCATTAGACCATTCCAAATGCTTACTTCTTGTTATTTACCGGAGATGCGAAAATTTGTTTTTGCCTAAAATTTTACACATGGATAGGCAATTATTTCATAATTAATTTTTTTTGATGCAGTGCAAAGACTTCTTGTTACAGTTTAGATGAGGAAAGACCGCTATGGATGTGCCTATCTGTGTTATGATATAATGCCATACCATTGGCCAAAGAGTAACAAATGGGGTCAACTGTGAACTAGGATCTTCAAGACCGGGAGGTAAAATAAGCATTCCCTCTTTCTAAGCTGGTTGTTTCCAGGGTTTGGCTCTAGGGGTAAAAAGCTGGTTAATACGTGACTCAAGTAGAAATGAAATATAGAAACACATTTTTGGAATGTCTATGAAATTCAATAATTTTCAACCATTGAAAGATATACTACTGATATCAGCAACATGGATATGCAATGTATTGTGCAAGGCAAAAGTCCAGACTGAAGTCATGTCTCCTCTATATGGCCCCTTTAAAAGGAAAAAAAAAAAGTTTAAACCAGAAAATGGTTGACTGAGGTAGAATCAGATTGACTCTAAGAAGCACAGGGATTTTCAGGATGGTAGTTGTTCTATACTGGGCATATTAGTTATTGAACCATGCAAGCTTAGGGATGCATGTTGCATGACACAAATGCCT
Organism: Hylomyscus alleni; assembly: GCA_019843855.1. Taxonomy (NCBI): domain Eukaryota; kingdom Metazoa; phylum Chordata; class Mammalia; order Rodentia; family Muridae; genus Hylomyscus; species Hylomyscus alleni. The sequence continues at coordinate 47,068 of JADRCC010385680.1, forward strand.
TTTATGCAAACTGCATTTTTATATGGATATTAAGTAAAAAGCATCCTATTTGGGTGAAAAATAGGTCATTATATTTAAAGGTTGCTCATTGGGGAAAAAAAAGAAAATTTCATTAAAATAGCTCAGAGCTCCTCTTTGGCTCTCTAATTGTCTTCCCAGTCCTTGATCTTCTCCAATAACACTGGCCATTTTACATCCCTAAAATATATTCAATATGTGCCAGTTCCAGAGTCTTTGTACTGAAGTTTCTTCTGCTTCACCACCTCCACTTCTCATAACTGTATCTCTTGCTTCATTCAGGACTTAACTACACTGTCACTTTTGCAATAACATGTTATTTGTAATCAACTCTGGCCTGTTCTCCTTTCCTCCATGGTACTTCTCAATCAAGCATTGATTTTTTAATTTACTAATTTGTGTTTAGTAGAACATCTTTTCCAGGGAGAGTGGGCAGAAATACTTATAGATTTGGTCACAGTCCCCATTGCCTGCTTCTAACACAGTATATAAAATATAACAATATTCAAAGGCACTGATTAATGAATGGCCTAGGAGTGACAAAAAAAACTGCTACTTAGTGGTCTTTACTGGATACTACTCCTGTTCTTTTATGACGTGCTAATACTATTTTCACCAAACTTGTAGAGAACTAGACTTTCTATTTTAGTTCTCCTTTTTTGAAAAGTAGGCGAGTCATGACAAAAAAAATCAACACGGGATATATTTTAAAAGAGGAATATGATTTTGCTAGAATAACACAAATTCAAGAATAACTCTTTACCATCTGGTCTCTGACCCTCAGAGAGAGGGACATCACTTTCATCTTCTTATAGTCACTCCATCATTTTCTATACAATCTGCACTTCACAACCACATTCAATTTCATTTAATGCAAAATATAAAGACTTCTTTTTCTCTTAATGAGTAAGGTATCTATTCCACTGGATAGAATTTAGAGTACAGAAAAATCTAATAAAAAGAGTTAACAACAAAATGTATGTTCTAGAAATCTCTTTTTTGTTAAAAAAAATGTGTTGATGAGAAAACAAATCAGATTCTATTTGGGTCACCCCCATTTTAACAATGAAGTGGCAAGGGTAGGATTTAATAGAGGTCTATGTATCAACTACTAAATATCAAAAGGCAAACATAAAAGAAAAAAATTAATTTTAGTTTCAATGCCTACCCTGAAGTTCAATAACACGTTACAACTCTCTGATTGATTTATCATGTTCAAACATTCCTCCACCAATGTTTTCAAGTGTCTTCCTGTTGCAAAGTTCTCACATTTATCCATAACAACAGAACTCTTATTAGCCAGCTTGAGTGAATATTCATCATGACCTCACACAAGTCTTCTGTATAGCTTTGTTGTTGCTACAAGACAGCGTTAGAGGCTGAATACTTATAAAGTAAAGAGGTGTATTAAGGTTACAGGTTCAGAGGTAAAAGTCTAAGATCAGACTCACTCAATTCATCAGTCTGGTCTCTAGCCAGGCATCCATGCTGCCACACCACATGATAGAAAAGTTAAAAAGAAGAAAAGAAAGAAAGAAAGAAAGAAAGAAAGAAAGAAAGAAAGAAAGAAAGAAAGAAAGAAAGAAAGAAAGAGGAAGGAAGGAAAGAAGGAAGGAAGGAAGGGAGAAAAGAAAAGAAGAAAAGAAAAGAAAAGAAAGGAGAAACTTTAAGCAGAAAAACCCTAAGCAAAGGATGTCAAATATATCATGTGGTTTTTCTTTATAAGAATACATTCATCATTTTAATTACTACTTTGAGCTTGTAGGAAACAAGACATTTCATGAACATCATAAGTCATGATAGTATTTCCTTTGTGGTCTTCTTATTTCCCCTGGGCATTAGCTCCAGATCATTCTACCAACTCCTACCATTACTATCTTTTAGTCTATAAAGGTTTGAGAGAGACCTTCAAGTCAAATCCAAATCAAGGCAGTGTATATGTACACGCAGTGCAATAGTCAAGCTAGACCATTCACTCATGACTCAATCACATCCAGTGATTTCTTGTTGTAGTCTTTATAAAAATCATCTCCCTCTACTTGGACTGTCTACTTACCCAATCTTCCACCAACTCCTTATGCAGGCATACCCATCAATTATCACAAAACACTGTCTTGTTTATTCCAATCTGTCGTTCATGTGAATGGGTACAGGACTCTACCTATTCTGTCCAACAGTCCTAAGTTCTTATCATAGTCATTCATGTTTTGCCTTGACTCTTTGTATACATCCACCTCTCCTTGAATTTTGACCCGTCTGAGAATGAGTTCTATTCACAAGTCCTGCACGCTGTAGCACAGGAACCTTCCATAAAATCAGTTATATCAGTTTCTCAGTTATAAAGCTACCTATGTGTTGAGAGAGGAACTAAGGAAGCAGAATTCTCAACCTGCTCTTCAACCCAAGCCCAAGTGTCCTTGGATGTCTCTTTGAAGAATCTCCCAAAGGCCTTCTACAATTGGCAAGAGACAATGAGCTCTTGTTTTAATCCTCCCTTAAACCCCTGCACAGTGGGAGAAATGTTCTTATCTCAAGAATTGGGCTACAGAAAGGAGAATGTAAGAGAAAGCCATTTTTTTTCTGACCTAGGTTTTTCAGGGACATTAATTAGTTGAGTTGACTCTCTTAAATTTTCTATCACTGCATCTGAGTGATGTAAATAACATTAAGCTAGCATTCCGGAGATAGGTACTGATTCAGAGATGCTAAAGAGCACAGAAGCTGACAGGTAGAAAACACTTTGCAAACAGATAATTGGGCTTCGAATCCCATTGTTTTGCTGAAGGAACAGGCATTCAGCCACCCACCTTTTTTTGAAGCTTAAAAGAAATTGCTTTGTCTCCAGGACAGATTCTGCCATCTCATCTAGACATGTAACCCACATGCCAAGCACCATGTGATTCAACAAACTGAATGGGCAGAGTTAGATTTGGGGGGAGGGTTATTAAATATCCATTTAAACATAGCATTTGAATACTCCCATACTCTAATCAAGATACATATGTATCTTATTATTATATAGCTATACTTTCATTCTACATAAAAAAACTCACCATAGAGATTTAATTAGTTTTTTTTTTTTTAGTATGAATTTGAGGGAGTTTGAAGGTAAAAGGAGTGGTGGAAATTGTTTGAATGGAGTACTTCTAAGAAATTCTCAAAAAAAATAAACAAATAAATCAAGAAGGAGTATCAGAATTCAGAGCACTACACATATGAGTCACACAACTTCAGAGGCTATTGTTCTGTGGACAGAATCAGATGACAAGGACACTGTTTCTCAGCTTTCACTCTGCCTTTTAATTCCTCCTGGAAAAACCTGTGCCTCTACATGCCAGTTCAAAGGTGGATTTAAAATAGAAAGAAAGAGAACTCTCCACCGAATCTTCTGTCTATTCATATTTTACACATATGCAGAAGTGATTTTACAGCTATGTGTGAGTGTTAAAAATACCTCGTTTTAATGTACAATATAGTTTTTATGAGTTATGCAGTTAAATAGCATTATTTTAAAAATACTTCTTTATATCATAATGAGTAGCTCCTTTAAAGTAAGAAGTAATTACAAAACAGTTTTAAACTGTGCATAAGAAAAGCAAGTGTGTATTTAAGGCAATTAAAAAATTTATTGAGTCTTGGTTAAAAGTAGATTGACAGTCATGTTAAAGAAGGATGGGTAGTTTATTTGGTGCTAAGTTGCATGGCTGGAAAAAAACAAATCATTTCATATACAATGTACTTCCAATCACAACTCAAACACAAAACAACTAGCAAAATCCTAGGCCCGCCTTCAAGACACACGACCATGTTTATAAAAGAAAGAAAGAAATCGAACAATTAATATTGTTAAGGTGCAATAACTTTTGAATAAAATATTAGCACCGTAGCAGGAAAAAATGATCTGAGACCGTTGGCCACCTTCTTCTTACATAACTAAATAGAAACATTTTTTTTTCCCAGAGCACAAATATTAATTTGCAAAATCAGTTCTAGAGTAGTTAATATGTCTCCCTCTACTTGCTTTTCAAAATGTTTGCATTGTTCCCCTGTAAGGAAAAATATGGAGTAAAAATTTTCACAGGATATGAAAAATCGAAGAAATCTGAGCTAACCAAGTCGTCCCTTCAGCAATGAGTCCCCACGGAAGCGAAGGTGGACATCTCCCTGCGGATAGTACTGAAAGGTGACAGCTCCAGCTCTGTAGTGTACTCGTTGTCGTTGTCATCACTGGTCACAGTGGAAGACTTCTGAATGCACTCTTCGCAGCAGCAGCAGCAGCACTCCATGAAGGCTCTGCTGAAGGGTCTGCAGAGGCAGAAGAGGAGCACAGGGGTGACACAGGACTTGAAGAACAAAAGGAACTGGCTGATGATGTTCAAAAGGTCCATGGTCTGCTGAGAGACGCCCGTGGCCATGTAGGCAGTGACAATGTTGCAGATATTCTCAGGGATGATGCAAAACCCATATAAAATGGTCAAAGCCACCACTGTGCAGTTCATCTGGCTCTCTAGATGGATCTGTCGCTTGTTCCCACGGGTACTGGCCTTCTCCGCTTTGCGGATCTTCCGAGCGGTCACTAGCGAGCAGGTGATGGTGAAAAGTGTGGGCAGACAAAAGTAGCAGCCAAAATACCACCAGAGCCTTGCACCATCATAGGTGAGAGCCAAAACATAGATGGTGTCCGGCAAATCGGGAGAGATCTTTATGACACACCGTTCTGCAGGAGCCTGGCCACTAAAGCCCAAATCCTCCTTGCTCAGTTGTCGGAGGACAACTTCTGGAAGTGCCAAGAGCAGAGCGCCAACCCAGATAACTGCAAGTTTGGCAGTGGTGGAAGAACAATTTTCAATCATTTCATAGTACATCTGGACGTTGGTGGCAGCCCGGAAGCGATCTATGCACAGTGCACATAAGGTGAAGGTAGTGACACCCAGAGAAGCCACCTGTGGGGGACACAGAATACAGAGCTTCTGAGAGATCATAGCATCGAAAATCAAAACAGGAGGGAGGGGACAACAGGAGAGATGAGAGTGAGGCAAGGAGAAGAGGGCAAGGAAGAGGATAAGACGGGAGGAACAGGGCATGGGAAGACAGAACTCAAGAAGGAGAGCAGAAAGTTGGGGAAACAAGCGCGTGTGCACATGTGCACACACACACACACACACACACACACACACACAGGCACACACAAAAGAAGGTCGAAGAATGAAAGGTAAACTTGACCAATCGCTTTAATCATTTGAGCCTAATGGAAAGAAAAATTGTAGTATTTGCTGGGTGATACAAACACACACACACACACACACACACACACACACACACACACTCACATACACCAAGGAATGGTAGTAGGGAGAGAAAGGTGCTTCTATAAAGTTCAGCAAGTCCTATGTGATTTTTCTGTCACAGATAAGAACCTCTGGAGGCTGCAAAAATGTCAGTCACTGTGAAAATACCGGCCATCAGGACATCTAGATAAGCAGCAGAGGCTGGCTGGTGTCTCGTTTTTATTACTTCAAATAGTCATGTTTTCCCAGGTGGGACTCAGGACAGCCAGTGCTGTGAGCTGATTGTTTCTCACAAGCTCCTCTATTGGAGATATTTCCCCAGTGTTTTTCTAAACATAAAATAAAGGATTTTTTTTTCTGCTCCTTTTATGGCATATGCTTCTGAAAAACAAGAAAAGGAAATTCTCTGGAGGCCAAAGTCATTGAGAAAATAAACTGCAAGTTAGTTGCTTACGCTCCCTTTCCTTCACAGGGGTTTCAAGACAGTTGGGTGCTGCATGTTACGTGTCCATGTGCAAAGATAGAAGGCAAACTTAGGACCAATGTAAGTACTGGAGCTGAGACGATGGTACAGTGGGTCCCAAGCCTGATGACCTGACATCGATCCCCAGAATCTACTTCCTGCAAGGAGAGACTTCATGTTTACAAATGACACTCTCACATCTACTCAGATGTGCTCTGTCGGACACGTGTGGACACACACACACACACACAGAATTAAATAAATGTGTGCGTAAGGATTGGAGAAAAGACACCTTTATGAGTTCAGAATTCACCCAAAATTGACACCTTTTAAGGGTGTAAGGGGGGACAAAGGAACAACAGACGGTGGAGAAATTTAACTACGTGATGACATGGGTGTCTTGGGAATCAGTGTAAATTGGGGCAGGGATGTCAAATTGAAACTAGGAGAACAACTTAGATGAAGTGAAGTCTAGAATTTCCACCAACTTATGTAAGATGGAAAAATCCAAAATGGAATTTTAAATCATTAATGATGCCTGAGAGAGATAGGCGTAAATTCTCTCTGGAAGGGTTCAGAGACATCTCATAAATAAGGGAAACATGAGTTAACAAGATTAAAATCATAATATACAAAACAGAGCCACCTCAATGAGCTCATGTGCTCAATGAAACAAGCTACAGAACAAAACATCAAATTATTATATTCAGCATGGAAAATGTATGTGGTATACACAAACATCCATTAAGTGTAAAAGAAAAAAATGAGATGCTTAAATAAGTCTAAAATACACGTAAGATAACCATGAAAAATGCATAGAGGAGCCAAGATAGTGTCTAGTTCTAACTACAGGAAATACTCATATTGGAAAAAGAGTTTGATAGAATACTATATCCAAAAATCACTGCTTTTGTTTTCTTATGGTTAGATATCCTAGTTAGTCAATAGCTCAAGCTCAGTCACAAATATATTCTTGTCACTCACAGCAAGGTTTTCCCAAGACTATATATACCTAATCTAAATGCTCTATGACACTTGAATGCGTCAGTTCGGCTGCGTAAGAAACACTTGGAGAACATAAGATAAACGCATATAGTTGTGTCTGTGTTCAGAGGCTGGGTCATGAGGATTCTAACCTAATGAATGGCTTGAATCCTAGCTGGGCTCATGCTTCGATGGCTTTGTTTATGGATGGTAAATGATGAAAGGAAGGGCCTGGGTTAGGGAGGTTGATCATTGGGGTAAGCCCTTCGATGCTTGTCTCATCTCCCTTCTTCCCTGGGCCTTTCTCTCTTTGCTACAGTCTGTCAAGAGGTGAAATAATCATCTCCCAAAGCCTGCGCCGTAGTCCGCCACACCATAATGCTCTGCTTAAGCCTCCACTTGTGGTGCTTTGCTCAAGCACCTGAGGGAAAACTTCTGAAAGCATGAGTTCTTCCCTTGGTTGTTCAAGTCGAATATTTTGGCTACAATACTGCAAACACTACCAATACACAAACTATCACTTGTCTACATAATATTCCTTAAGCATCAGGCATATTCTAGCGAGGCACAGAGATATACACCCAGTGTATGTATGTATTTTATTTTTACACCAGCACTAAGCCAAGCACTGTGCTTGATACTGAGGATTTAGATGGGAACAATAGCAATCCTTCTACATCACAGTCGACCAAGAGGGAAAGAGTAAACCTATAGTCACAACTCAACCCTGCAATCACCGGAAAAAGAAAATTCACCCTGACGCTTAGCACAATATATAAGAAATTTAGAATGGCCATTTCTACAGATTTAAACAAGGGCAATAAATAAAAATTAAAGTGTTAATGGTTCTCTATGAAGAAAAGTCTGCACGTAGATGAAATGCTTTAGACTTTGCCCAGAAACCAGGTTAAGAATATTTGTTCCTATGATTGTTGATGAGAATGTATTAAAACATAGTTAGATGTTACGGTTTGTAAAGAGAGCCAGAAAATTAAAGGAATGCTAGTACCAGTTATTTTAGAACCCAATGGAATCATGATAGCAAAAAATAAAATGATAATGCTCAGACATGTGCTGTTTATCTACTGTGTTCAAGCTGCCACTCTCCCCAGAGCTATGCCAGCGTGCTTTGTGGGTTCTGTCCAATATGCTTTCTTCCCACACATGACACATCACACAGTGTCCCTGCACTCTAATATGAAATATAGTCACAGCCTGTGTCATGATTTTTATTATTATTGATGAAAATTATCTGAAACTGGGATATAATAACATTTTAACTTCATGAAAAGCAAAAGGCAAGAAAAAAATACAACAAAGCTCTAAAGCAGTTGGATAAAGAGCTTACAGTTGAGCTTATGGCAATAATTCTTCAAGTTCTTTGAGAAAATCCCCCCAAATACCTATATAAGAAACATCAATATTTTATAGCTGGGAAAATGAAAAGCCATCTGTACATTCATATTGGAAACATTAACTTTCAAACGTGAGGAAGAGTTGGCGGGAGACAGAGGGTCAGGAGTGATGAGATACAGATGCTCATTTATAAAGTTCTTAAACAATTTAGAAGTAAATAAGATTAATATTAACTTTCACAAAGATCAGTCATTCCTCATGATGAATATTTGCTTCTCATTTCTTCATGAGATGCTAAACAATTCTACAAGTGAGGTCTACCTGGTTCTCACTGGTTTCTAATGAGGCTTTTGAAAAATGTCTGCAGCCACACTTGGAAGACATTTTGTTAAGGACTGGCATTATTTATAGGTCCTCATCAAAAAATACCATGTAAAAATTACAGTTCTTTATAGATTTTTCAAAAATCTATGTTTGTATTTAAGGTTTTGAATTGTTTTACTTCTTTTAAGAATGCAAAACAAAGAAATCCTCAGATGCTTAAGCATCAACAAATCCTCCCAAGAGGCTCTGTGTAGCCTCACTAAGGACATTTTTTTGTGCATAGTTTCCTGTTGTCACTGTCACTCTCTGTTCAGAGTCTGTGCACAAATATGAAGCCCCTGAGATTTGTGATTCACATCTTTTTAAAAATGATGAATGGTGCCTATGGTAAAAGGAAGTCTCTGTAAAGCAGAATGCCAGACACTCTGAGGCTCAGGACCGACCTATTTGTCGGTTGTTTTCTTCCCTGACTTACAAAGGATACACAATGTACAATGGATATCCTTTGCTTCCTCTTACTCTTTCTAATTATTAGTTTAGGAATTTCTAAACTCCAGACCACAAACTACGAGCGCTACTTACTATTTGCCTCTCTAAGTCCGAGTCAGGAGCCCAGCATTGCACGAGATGAACAAATACACACGTGTGAGGAGTAAAGGGGAATGATAGATTGCCAGCTACAGAGACTGAGGAAGCTGTCTCTTAACGAGAACATGCTCCCGGTCTGGAAAAAAAAAATAACCTTTCCCAGTTTCCATACACTTAATCTCATAACAAGCACCGGAACAAATGTTAAGCAAGATTGACACAGACTCCGATTCTGCTCATTAATACTGTTAACTGTATTTGACTGGAAGATAGACATATTCTCAAAGCTTCCTCATCAGGATAGGTTCTCGACTACATCTATCTTGTTCTGTAGATGTATTGAGAGATCATCCCAGCTTGGTGTGCAAATTTCACATAGGACCTGTATCTAGCACCTTGTTTACAAATTGTGCTTCTCTCTGAGAGCTTGCACTGTAGTTAAGACCCCACGGAAATACCTTGAGCTTAGAAAGGTCACACCAACATCATAGAGTTATTTAAGGAGACAGTAAGAAAAACTGGGCCATCCAAAATGCTGATATCTCTTGAAATGTGGTTGCCAACAGCAACCATAATCCAAATATCAGTCTTAGAACGTGTTGCTCTCCTGCCGTCCCACCGGCAGCCCCACTGCCTCGGATATTCTAAAAAAAAAAAAAAAAAAAAAAAAAAAAAAAAAAAAAAAAAAAAAAA